>UYYA01004957.1:0-46052 GCA_900624975.1 Angiostrongylus costaricensis
GTAAACAAATAGCTGGTGCAAAACCATGGAATTGGAATTTTTGGAGACGCCTTCAACTAACAATGACTACCATCCAAAAACGCTAGAGAGACAAATCATTTCGAGCTAACCAATGTTGTGATGCTCGGCTAAAAGATCTACCTAACTTGGGTGACAACTCCCAATAATTTAATATAATGAAACATAAAAACCGGTCATTCTACCGTACACCGGCATGTCTAGTCATCACCTTTGCGAACAAGTTCCCAATAATTCGCTTTTAGTTTTTTCTTTACTCTGATTATTCGGCGCAGTAAGATAGAAATCACTAATCAGAAGTGAGCCGAGCCTGACTATGCGCGGTAGGTGCCGAATTGATGATGCTAAACACTCGCACAGCCCTAGATTGATTCCACCTCCATCCAACGAAGCCCACCACGATTTTGAGCTCGGAAAATTGAAGCCCACAACTTGTTTTCTTTCCATTCGCTTCTTTGGATAATGTATCCACAAAGTTCTTCGGATTTCGTCTGTCGTCTGCCGAAATCGAATGTGTGAGAATTCGAATGCTACTCCAACATTTCTAGTGTTCTTTTTAAATATTGTGGAATGCCGATCAAGTTCAATGTTCTCGCGCGAAATTTGACCCAGGGATATCTGTGCTACAGCGTTCTCAGGTGTTATTTATTAGAGAAAGCCTCCCACACAAGCCTGGTAAGAATTAGTAGACCTAGAGCGATGTAAGTGTTGGCCGAGTCCAGACACAATCAACAGGACCCAACGAGTTTCAAAAGGTATCACTGCCACTGCTCTATCCGCCGCCAACGGTTACATATGGAAGAAGAAAACTGGACCAAACCATGCTATGGATAAATTTTAGCTAAACTCAAACACCTACTTTATTGTTCTTCTTTTCTACTATTGGAGCTGAGTTTCCCAAAAAATGCAGGTTTCAAAAGAAATGGACTATTCAAATAATAAACAAACTATGAGTGAGTTCAGTTGCTTTCCTCCGAAACCACCTGATCCCTCTTTGTTCGAAAGTGGTAGCTCTTTCGTAAACTGTGCACGATTTGCTAAAATCAGTAACAACATTATCGAAACAAATAAAACTGAATCTTGTGCGTAGAACTCCGTCTTTACAAAGCTGTAAAGTGCATGTTCAAAAAAGAAAAGTGTTATGAAAGAATAACCTGTATTATCGAAGGGTTCAACCGAAGCGGTACGACTGCCCTCGTACTGTGATAGAGTACGACTTTCCTCCTGAAAACTACGCATAGACACTTCGAATGCAACAAATGTTATTAAGCGTCTACGGGAAAACAAAAGGTAATAATGAATAATAAAGGAAGAAAGGAATTCTAATCAGACAATGCACTCACCGGTAAACTTTCTTCATCTACAAATGTAGTTCCACGTCCGTCACCAGGATGATTCACATAAACCTTAGCACAGTCATCTAAAAAGTCCAATGGCTAGCATAGAACTTGAAGGACAAAAAATAGGGAGACCAATGAAAACTTTACATACGAGAAATTCCACTTGATGATACAACATGTGAAAGAGGAATATGGTCAAACGACTCAGTCTGGGTAGAAGTGGTTGACAATGCAAAGGGATAATTCACACAAACCCTACCACGGTCATCTAAAATTCCAACTGGTTACCATAGAACTGATGGTCAAAAAACAGGAAGACCAATGAAAACTTTACATACGAGAATTTCCACTTGTTGGTACAACAGGTGGAAGAGGATTAAAATGGTCAAACGACTCAGTTTGGGTAGATGTGGTTGACTGTGCAAAGTCACCTGACTGGTTTTGTCCAACGTCCTGAAAACGCACATCTTGTAACTTCGTCAACTGTACTAAGTTCGTACTCATTTCCTAATATGGTACTATTTCACATAAGTCACGGACAAGAAAGAATTCCGAAAGCACATTTGAAGCTTCATTTGTAATCGGCAGCCGCAACAGTAGAAGGTAAAAACTTCCTTCTTGCATCTAAGCATGACACGTATTCCAAGAACTCACATTATTATTTTGCCCAATACTTGACTCTGCAGGAAAATCTCCACTGGTTTTCGGAATAGGAATTCCTGAATTATTTCCGCCATCTGAAATTTTAAATCGAATTAACTCCTACAATCAACAGCAAATCTCGCTACAAAAAAAAGAACCGGCGGGATGCACGAGTGAAGTTCCAAGAAGTGTTTGAAAAACTGGATTCGTCAGATGGAATTCTTCGGAATGCCTCTCCAAAAACGGGTGACTGTCCTAGAATTCAGTATTGAACCATCCTGGAATTAAGAATATGCTTCAAAGTCTTTCATATAGAAACTCATGCACGTTAGAGAGTCAGTTACCATATCCCTTGAAGCAGTCAGAAGACTAATCGCAATATTAACTACAACAAATGGAATCACAAGCGTCCTCGAAGAATACGAGTCGCGAAGCTACTAAACTCCTTATGAATCACAAAGGTCAACGACAATCTGTGATGAAGACGTGATAACACAGCACCACAGTCTTCCCTTACCCACGGACCTCACAATTAGATCAAATAGTGGCAGGTATACATTAAGATCATTAGTGATTTCCAAGACAACCGAAATGACCTTGTGTGGGAAACCTCAAAAAATAAGGTTTCGACATGTTGGTTACACCGTGAAGCCAAGTGAATTCCCAGCTGGAATAAACTTTCAAACCCTTAGGACTCAGAAGAACCCATACGTGAACACAACTACCTCCCTGCTTGACACTTGTAAACAATTAAATGAATAGAAGAAGTTTTAGGACCAAAACCTAATGCGATGGATCGTTGAATCCAGTCCTCTGCAAATATACTCTTTTTTCAACACCTCGGTGGGATAACAAAATTTGTGTTTGGCAAAGACCTATAAGTCCTAATAGTTTATATACATTCAAATAAAATTATTCAAATCAAGTCATGCATTCAAATATACGCACAGCAACTCGCTAGTGTCCAAAACTTCGCCTTATGTGAAAGAATTCTCAACAAAACCAGACAGAACTCAACAGATCCCTAGTATCGCCTCAGCTCTAAAAATTCTCAGCACTTTTAAAACTCGCAATAACGCGATTCTAATACCACCTGGAAGAGTTGACCGCTACTTCTATGCTCATAAGGACTAATACAAATCTTGGAAGGCGAAGAGCTACGTAATGTTTATCCTTGTCGAGAACATCAAAACAAGTTAACGTCATCTAGAAAGAAAAAGCTTCAACTCAAAAATACTAACCCAAATCACGATTTCCATGTAGTTCTTAAACTTGGACTGCAAGAAATTCATTATTAGCAGGCACACTTTGTAAAGGGCTCTAGTTAACTAAATCAATTTTGCCTTTGGAATTCTAGAACGAAATCTCCTATAAATACGTACACCCCTTGAGAAAACCCGTTTCAAAACATTACATATATATATGTGTCTATTTTGTATACAAGTATATTTTATTATTAACACTATAAAACGACCTGTCATCTCATCTACCGTACAAATCCCAACACTTCTTGCATGCAATTCGTTTTCCTCGCCTTCATGGCCCGCAAACGCTTTTGACAATTACGCATGTTGTTTCGGCTGCTGATTGAGGTTTTTGTCCTCTTCAAGAATGTCGTAGAATCCTAATCCAATCTATTCTCCTTGCGATCATGGGACTAATCGAACTAAAGCGTTCCCGCATGGACTGGAAAGTGTTGGGGAAGGATTCGAACCAGAACCTTGCTCCTGACAAAGTGCTCTACTAATCGCTTCACTAATACATACATATACGAATTCGCAATAGAAAGAGTATCAATAGTGGCCGGCAAGCTTACTCGATTGTCTGACAGATTAGGAAGAATTGCAGGATTCTGGAGAATGCCGTTGTCTTGCTGACCATTATTAGCTAGAACATTTAACTCAGTTAATGAAAACTAAAAGAGGAAGAGTGAGAATCCAAAATACTAACGTAAACGAATGTTTCCCAGTGCCGCTCCAATAGGCCTGTTAAAAAACGCATCATTGGCTGGGAAATTTTGAAAACCCGTCGCCCACAATGGATTGTTGTTCACAGCATTCTGAATTAG
The DNA here is from genome assembly GCA_900624975.1 of Angiostrongylus costaricensis. Classification (NCBI taxonomy): domain Eukaryota; kingdom Metazoa; phylum Nematoda; class Chromadorea; order Rhabditida; family Metastrongylidae; genus Angiostrongylus; species Angiostrongylus costaricensis. The sequence goes on from UYYA01004957.1 coordinate 4,069, forward strand.
AATTAATGTTTACTGGAAATCAAGAGATCTTTAGAAAACTTTCCTTTATAAACCTTCGGTAGAAAATACTACAGCTCATTTATGACTGTCGACAGGTCTAAGAATAAAGAATTTTTAACGTAGAATGAGGTGTCGAACGAATTGACACTTTGAGAAGAAAAACAACAAACACGTCTGGTTTTAAGGTTTCAAGCGTGTAAATAAAGGTGGACAACTGTGTTGGCCACAAAAAATTGACAGGCTAAGGATATAAAAGCATGAAACAAACAACAGGAGAACATGTTAAACCTACCCTATAACTGCATAGACAAGGGAATTACGAAACGGTGTATGGTAAACATTGCCACAACTCACAGAGAAATCACATGGCCAGCTTTCTATGGTTACTAAGAAATAACTTCCGCAGAAAGTGTTACCTGATGAATTTGCACGAGAGTGGGAAGCATAGAATTAAGCATATTATTCCACAGAAAAGGGTTTGAGTCACCTGGAAGGTAAGTGATTATAAGCGATAGGTGTTCAACGTTGAATTTTCCTACGTATGCATTAGGCATTCGACTCCATTTAGCATGGAAACGGTAAATGAATACACATTTTTCCCACACCCCTTAACCACCGCACCAAATGCGACCCAACTACATAAATCATTTAGGAAATTTTAAAAAATTATTACAGAAAAACTGTGAGCATAGCAACCTCCAGTTAATGGATTTCCTGAAAGTGGTTGAAACTGGAGTGGGAGAGGATTCAGCATAGTGGGTTGTAAGCCGTAGAGATTTTGGAGACGCACCGAATCAAGGAGTGCATTCCCCATTAAGCTCTGGAAAAGCAGCTTTTATCGTAATTACCTGTTTACGAAGAAATTTAACGAAAGCGAAGTGATATGTAGTCCTTAGACAGTTCAGTAGTGTGCGTCAAATCGTAGTTAAATAAATTCACATTTCGCCTACATAATGGTTTGCAAGATCTATCATATCTATTCTCGGCTTCTCAGTTACATATCTATAGGTCTTTGAGCTCTCGAGATGCCGAACTGTTGAAGCAGGCATGTTGTCGTGTTGTCAGTGAAAAGAGTACATTCCTAACGCCGATAGATTTTCCATATGGAAAAGTTCACCGTCTTTACAGCTTAGACTGGCCACAAACTTCACAGAGGAACTCGAGATACATGATAGCTAAAGATTCAGTGACATCCTTTGGGGTGGGGAGGCTTAATCTCAGGCATCCAAGAAAAACGCCTCGTTTTTTCAAAAGTCTTTGTACCCAATAGACTTTATTGAGGGGTCCACATTAACTGCTTACTTCAATACTGGCAAGCGATAAAAATTTAGAAAACGGATGGGATGACAAACAATTGAGACTTTGGTATGACCATCATTCTGTAATGCGATTCTGTATCCGCCAGCCGCCCCTCTGTGGTGATTCAATGCAAACAGACAGAACTGATGTTATCGTTCCAGAAATTACACTTTTGAACTGTGCAGATACTGCACTTCCCACCAATGGATCAAGAATTGACTAAGACTGGAACAGGAACTAATAGACTTTTGCGAATTTGTATCTGTTGCAATTAAAATCGGAAGGAGTTTGAGAAGGCTACGCGTTTTTTGTGAAGAACCTAACAGAACGATATAAATAGAGAATAAACCACAAAGAACTATTCAATAACAAACTTTTATTGCGCAGACCGCAAAGCAACTTTGACATCTTTGTTGCTGTTTTAAGAGCACTCAAACCATTCATTAGATGTGGACAACAGTTTGAACTTGGCTCGAATTACCGAGAACGGAACAAAAACCGATTATTCGAGCGCTATGCCACCTCGATCCCTCTATGAGTTTCGAGCAGCAGGTCGGTATCACCCATAGCCTGCCTTCCTGTTCACCATCGGCCAACCACCAAAGTTATTTTTCTCGTGTGTTACAATAGCATAGGCATCTTCCAAACTGTGAAACTCGACGAAAAAATCATGATTCTACCGTAGTGCCTTCGTTTACCAGACCGTCGAGTCCGCATTTTAACAACTGAGTGCTGGAGATCAGTCGAGACCCCCTTGCTAATACCGGTTATCTACCAGCCAGAAAATATCATTGACCATATTTTGGCTTATACTGCAGCTTGTTGGATCTATACCTGACGACGTAGATTGAAGGTTTAAATTTCCCTCTTACGTGTGTGAGACAACTTATTCCGAACATCAGCCTCTTCGCAACGCGCTCGAAAAACTTGATTGATCTTTCTTCCGCTGATCTGCGGAAAAAGAAGCCGTAAGATCAAAAATGTAGCAGTACAGAAAGATGTTACCTAGGCGACTATGCACTAGATCCTCGATGTTTTTGTAAACTCCTCGAGTTCATTTCCTTCTGCTCAGCCCTGAAGCTAAGCCTTTCGTTCATGTTGACTTCCTTACCGGATAAATATGGGTAAAATCACCTAGAGAGGTACCTCCCGATAATATGCGGGCACCAGTAATCGCTTCTTATAAGCGTTGCTCAATTATAGACTAATTCTTCCACATTCGCCATTGAAACTCCGTAAATTTCGTTCACAAAGAAGGCAAAATGGGTGATCGTCGTCAACGTCATGGATACCCCTCTCCTTAGGATGCAAACATGGTATTGCCAAAGCGACACATTCTCAGAGACAACAATGACAAAAATTATCGAGAGGAACAGGAAATGCTCTGAAGATAACACAATTTTTAAGGATGGTCAAAAGAAATCGAATAAGTAGTGTTATGTATCACATTTAAGCTTCTAAATAACTGATCAAGAAGCCGTTACCGACTTGACGACAACTGACGTCATCCATACAACGAGGGAAAAAATGACGCCCTAATTGTGATAGGAAGCCCCAATGTGGTGTTCAGCCGAACACTGATGGGATCTTCAATACACGATTCTCGAGTGAGCAGAAGAAAAAAGAAAAACAATGATATACAACGGGAACGGATGGACACTCACACCTCTCCCTCCCAGTTGAACCACTTAATAATCAACGAAACGGTTAATATACGTGATGGAAAGACAGAAACGTTAGTATTTGCCACAAATCTGGTAACATTCTTACGATGCTTCGATATGAACATACAAAACTAGTCGTTGTAGACTTTTCAAGCAAATCTCTCGTAGCTCAAACCTAGATGGCATTTAGCTGTCGGTGAACGATAAAGATAATGAGTACGGGTACCGACTACTTCACCTTAATTGCACGATGTCGCTCCCACAGTAACCGAGACACGTCTGTACCATTACATTCAACCTAATAAAAAGTATATATATATGCATACATATACTTGTATATTAATACATATATACATGGATATATATATGTGTACGTTTACACAGAAAGTTTGTTTCGAAGCATCACACTTTACTTGGTAACTAACGAGATAATACAATCGAAAAAATGGAAGTGACGAATCGTTAGATAAATGAGTTACCGCAAGCACGTCGTTCAAATATCTGTTGGCCTGAGCATTGGGATTCACGACATTCCACGGATAATTATTTCCGCGAGAGGAAGATCCTGAACAGATAATAGTAGAACGCTGTAAGTGCAGAAACAGACCTCTAAATTTAACATTCAAAGATTTATACGACAAAAGGCCTAGGAATATGAATGCACGCCAGAGCACTCAGTAGGCTCCATATACTGCAGCACACATCTATGTGAGGAATACAACTTCACATCACCTGAGATGAATGACTTCTCTAATTCACCATTGTTATAATCCTCTTTGTATCAATACATCGACAAATACTTCGAATGACGTTTTTCCAATGATATCATGTTTTCTTCAATCCGAATTAATACGCCTTGTAAACGATCTCATAGATTTCTTAAGTAAACGGACTTTCAGAACACTGCAAAGGTCTATCTATGTGGAAAATTGCATCAGAAAGAATGTCATGGATGTTAACCAGACGATTTGGTCCTTCTACTAAAAATTTCAGACTAAAGCGGCCTTCTTGAAGATAAACGACTTGGAGCGGGGGAAAAAAGTTTCCACATCCGGACGGCAGACTTCGTAACAGCACTTTAACTAAGCAAGCTGATTCCAGGATTTCAAAGCATGTATCAAAATTATCAAAACAGTAACGGACCAGTTCCGGTCCTTCAAGGCAGAACGGAGAAGTTCTTTCTCCCATCTTGCATAGAATATCTTCTCAAACGAAACCACCCAAACCCACGGGTCAACCCACTATGTCATAGTCGTAGTGTCCAAAGAAAACTGCAGCGCATTCTTCAGGAACGCAATGCATTCTGCTAGACATTTGAATGAAAATCGTATTGAAGCAGTGGTGTTACTATACACCAACGGTTACTAATAACAAAGGACAAAAAAGATAAAGTTCTCGCCATTGACCAATACCTAAAGGATGGGCCATATTCGAATTCACTAAGCATCGCTGAAGGTTACTGAACGCATATCTAGCTCTTACAATGACTTTGCGTGACCTATCAACACATCGAGCCAGTGCTGCTATCCTCCCAAGCAAGTCTGGTATCAATTTGACGACCCTGGCGGGATGGAAGGTAAGGCGAATCTTGGACGAAGGGATCCTCTTGTGTATTGTATAACGCCTTCGACCACTGCGCTACACGCGATCTCGATGCAACCGTATGAAAAGTTAAAGCAATGCGGACTAGAGAGCTTGCAGTACATGTATTCTCATAGTCGTAAACATTTACAATGTTGTTCTTCAAAATAAGAATTCCAGATGCTAATCATCTACAGTGCAAGTACAACCACAGGAGCTCGTCTAAATGCGTCTGTGGTTCGAAATTCAAACTGAGCATTTCGGGTTCTTAAGTGAGGACAGCTTAAGGTCAAACCCACTCTGGCGCCATAAATGCCATCTGAAGTTGTCACCTGATAAAACTAATAGAAGTATGGACGACTTTCGTGGGAAACATATAGAGCTGTTAGGTAGAGAAGAGAAGATTAAAACCTATTAGTTCAACAAGGCAGAGTCAAACCCATCTCCAAATGCCGGCATAACGTGGTTGCACCTGAACACGCACCCCTCTAATAAACTAGTAACATACCTGGGATTGCATTTGAATTCGTCGGAACTTGGTTGGTATGTCCATTCGGGTTCATCTTCTCCACTTAGCCGCACACGCTAGCAAAAACGATGCGAGCGACGCACTACCGTAGTACTCTAGTAAATATGAAACGTTGGTGGATAATCGCTGCAGAACCCACTGATGAATTTGACCACGAGTTACGCGTTCACACTTTATGAAAAGGAAACGGACGATTTTTGAGGAATGTTTTTTCGAAAGAAGAATTAGAAGGAAGAAGTCATCTCCTAGGGAATGATGGTCATCCAGGTGGCGACATTAAGCTGTAAGCTATCTCTTATATTAAACGGGTTTTCTTAAAGCGCTCAGAGATTCTGCTGCAACAAAACTATACGTTTTTCGGGACTTTCTCACAGATGAGGATACGTTTTGTTTTTCTTATTTCCAATAAGGAAGGTAGTGAATATTGGTATGGGATGAGATTAGCGTACAAGTAATGCATTTTCTTGTCTGCGCCCTCGTTTTTCTTTTCCTTCTGATCAGAAAAAGATATGCAATTCAAGCAAAAACAAGTATTAACCGGTATAACTGTCATCCTAGAGAAATGATTTAGAACTGAATGAATGTGCTGATCTGTTTATTAATAGTAGCCTTCACATTACCATCGCATATGCACCCTCTTCAAAAGGGGTCCCAGCGGGCTTTTCACAGGACTACGTGGCGCGTCTCCCGGTAGTGGATAGGCGGCCGAACGTGAAGAGGAAGCGGATTCTGTCCTTATCTAACCGAACTCATTAATTTCTTCATCATGTCACATACATTTATACATGAGTGGGTTTGCCCTTCACATTTGTTCACTGTATCCTGAACGTCACTTCGTTCAGAAGCTTCTAGTGAAATGGCTGACAATGACATAGAATGCGAATCGTTTCGCATTCCACAAGTAGGTTCCATGTCTACACTTTAAACCGATATAGCCCAACAACTTACCGAGGAGTCTATTCAGTTTCTCCAATAGAAAACCACTAGATACTCGTGGAGATCTTCACAATAAAAATTGAATTACAGGGCCTTATCTGGAAGTTGTAACAAGTTGTGTCCTTCAATTGAACGACTCTGACTGAGCAACTCTGATGCGCAATGTAGACGAATGAAGGATAAAATGATGTTCATGTGGGCCAAAAACTATTGGTGGTATTTCAGCTCGGCATACCTTAACAGGGCTGACTTCGGTGTACCAGGGAACTACAAGGGCTCAATCGGCAAGTCTCCAAAAAGAGAGGAAATGAAGATTGTTGTGGCTTCCGCACAACTTGTGAATACGGGCTATCCAAGTATCCACGTAAGGTATTTCAGCTGGGACAGATCAACGTTGCCATTGTTGGGAGACAGTGAGTGTACTCTTCCCACCACTGTTAACTTTTCAACAGCCTAAGGTCTTTTCGATTCTGTATTCATTCTATAGTGGCAGTTCACTTCTTAGCCTTTAGCTGTGTTCCGTTTATAAACGATCTGATTCGTCCTTTGCTCACATCATGAGCAGACCTGACCACAGCACACTTCCAATTCACTTTTTTCATCCCCGATCTTTACCGGAAGACTGCTTTCAGCATTGTTTTGTTTCCATAACTCATGAATTGTTATCAGTTGTGAATACAACTTGTTGACGATATATATTACCATGTGCATTTGCAAACTACAGCAGTGATTCTTCGAAGCGCCCCTAGGTGTCACACTCCAATCCATGGTGCGATATTTATTCTTCCTGGAAGGTCTCTCAAGTTGAATAGTGGAGAATTTCCCCCTGGAAACGAGCTGTGAATAAACCAGCGACTGCTGATCTGATAGAAACTTTGTCGCAAGATAGAATAGCTTCCTCCGATGCAGAACCACCAACCGCCTGTGCTAAGGAGAACCCTAGCATGATATTCTCGGCATTCCAAAGTAAGCAACACTCAACCAGCTTTCAACGTGTCAGTAGGTGTGGAGGTGTACAAATACTGAAGGTGCATGTAAATCCACACATCCAACGGAGTATCTTAGTGGATATAGATTGCAAGGTGAGGAAGGAAATGGGAGAAGTGCTGACCTTCGCACAGCATCTGATGAGGGTCCATCTATCTATCTAACTGGGGTCTAAATAACGGCTTTGAGAAAAGAACTATGTTTCTGGAGTTTTGTTTTGGCACCAGTAATAATTCAGAAGCTACCATTTGAACTTTCTCGAACGGTACTTGAAATTTTGAATGTGGATGGCGTGCTACTTTTCCTCTTAGCTACATAAATGAACATGCGTGACGGTGATTGGAAACACGGGCATAGAGATTTGAGTCCATCACCTTTTACGACGTTGTTTATATTGTCTTCCTCTTGTACAGTCCTCCTTGATGTGGTCGACTATTTTTTATTTCGAAGGGAGTAAAAAGTTGTAAAGTGTGATCTTCGCAATGAAACAAAAGAAAGACTCGTTTCTGATGTACTCTATTCATGCTCAATGAAACGAATACCTGTGTTTGTCCAACTGTGTGGTTGCGTCGATAAGTGAACACAATGAGTGAATTAGCACAAGATCTGAGGAAATAATGTAAGGAAAATATGAACGCCTTGAGTAGTTTGCAATCGCCTTGAGAATTTAGTGGAGCAACAAATGCAAGCACGCGACTTCGAACTCACATCCTCGATTCAATGGTTCCTTATGCACTAACTTATGCTTGTCGAACTAATTGGTGTGAGTATGATACTAGGTGTATAGCCAATCTCGCAAATGAAAAGAGGAATTTGAGACTGACCAGAAGCGTAGACCGGTGATCATAACCGTATACACAAAGACGTCCGCTGATGATTGGGTGCAATGGGATGTAAGCGTGCAACATAAGTGCACGGACTTCGAAGGAAAAATAGATAATAAGAATAAGGTAGTAAAGAAATAACATCATTAGTACACGTAGCAGTAATAAAAAGTAATAAGATAACAAATAAAAGTTGAAACACTGGTTTTGAATGCAGCTTCAGCTTGAATGAGTTCAATACTGGTTTATGCTTCCAGATCATGAGAATGATGGCACCGATAGAGTTGAAGCATAACTCAGAGAAATGCAAAGCCTCGGTTAGTGTGTTGGATAACAAGCGAGCCCCGGAAAGGGTAATCGAGGTTTCGAAGCCCACCTGAGGTTCTTAGTTTAGAATCTTATCATGGTGAAAAGATGTTCGTAAATATCGGACCTCAGTGTCCAAGTTCATCCGAAGTGAAGTCCTCAGAGTCGCTTTACCGGCAATGGATTCTGTTATCACTGTCTTTTCTACAGCAGCAGTATTTCGCCACGAAATGAGTTTGTCCGAGAAGTTTCTTGCAATTTATCAAATAGATAGCACAACTTTTCGCAGGACGCGCCCCAACGTTTATGTTTGACAAGCTATCAACTGGACAGGAAAAGTGCGGTAAAAAGCTTTGTGTGGCAGGACAAACCACTGAATAGGAAATGCATTGAGTGCAATACACTTTGCCCACTTTGGCTTCTTGCTTACGCACGCATTGCCAACAATGCACTTTTAGTGAGTAGCAAACCACTAGTGTACTAAAAAATGGAATCTGATCAATATGGCGATCCATTCCTACCTTACAATTACATGAAATGGAGTCTTTTTTAAAAAATTTTGTTAGGCATACACAATGTTATTACAAATTTTTGTAGTCGCTGATGTTTCGCTGATTTAACCATCTGCAGAGCCACGCTCGACGAGTGCTTAAAGCGATCAGAACCCACTGGACTACTCTTGCACGCGGCAGGAAAAAATGGAAGATTTACTGGCGCCCGCTCAAGTCACTATAGTTTCAACGGGACTACAGGTGATACAGAGCCACGATGATTGGAGAGGAGTGCCACAGAAGGCTTTTCTTCTTGTGATGTGCTTCTTTGTAGTCGTTCCACTGTGAGGAACTGTGAGGGCTCTAGCACACTACCATAGGATACAAAGAGAATATATTCGACCAGAGCTCAATGGCATTTCTAATGAAGGCGAAAATCCCCAGGCAGCAGCTGAATACACGCAAATCTGGAGATTATTCGTGGATCATGGATCCGAGGGAACCTTTCGAATGAAGCGTTAGGATTCGCACAATATGCGGTTTCAGTTTATATGACAATAAGAATCATATGAATTGAATTGCTTTATAAATCAATCAAAGAGTATTTTGTTATAGTCATGAGTTTACACATTCTTGGTGTAACGTTCCCCATCAAGATTAAATTCAGCTTCAAATTTCAGTTCAACAGACATATTTTAACTACGTGTCGAAGCGTCACCCAGTATTGAATTAATCTTATTATGGAGAATGTCGTGTCTGCTCAAGAACTAAACGCTGGCTTATTGAACAATGCCGTAGTTAATAGAAAGTCGGTTCCTGGAATTGCTTCGTGTTTTATCAATAAAATATTTCCGACTAATAAAGGGAGTCCTGTCACTAAGGCAAAAGATTGAGTCAGCTTTAGACAAATGACGCGTTATTCTATCGCTGCCTGAAGGAAGCACTAGTCCAGGAATTCCTCAAAGAAAAATGACTACGCGAGCTATGCGGTCTACCAGAGGACAGCTTCCAAGTACTGGACATCGAAATCCGACTACTACGCGCCTCTCTTCGATACAAGCGGGACACCATGTACGCGCAATCGAAGAAGTGTAAGTCGAAGGAACCTTATTGTGTTCAGTATTTGGAGGATTCCCTTCAGAGGAGAATATTGAGGCAGGTCAATACAGATTTGAAATTCTATTAGGTCGAATTCTAAAGCAACTTTAAGCACAAAATTGGAAAATCTGCAAAAAAAAAAATAGTATAAATCAGCCTCAACAAGGCAAGGGAACACCGTACACGAAAGTAGAGCTAGTCAAAATAAGGTCAGGAGCCAGAGAAGGCAAAGGTCACCGTATTAGGAGGCGTGACAGCTCTGACATATCGCCCTCGCTATTAGAATTGGGGTCCAAGTTTCTCTTCAGAGCAACTCATTTATAAAGAAACTTTGCATAGAACTGGATGAAGTCTGCAGTGGGTTTAAGACAAACTTCGTTAGAAGGCTGGACTAGAAGCCCTAACGGCGAAGCAGGCCTCAATTTTCGCATATTTTCGGAAGAAATTTTCAAAATCTTTGAACAATTTGGCGAGAAAGATTTGGTTTAAACTTCACAACAGCACAAAATATGATATACGCTAGACCCGAGAATGTAATAAAACCAGAAATGACTACACTGACAATTAGTTGTAAGTGAGGAGAGTTCATAGCAATTCCTCGTTAGGTTGGGATATCGGAAAAACATCTTCAAGACGCTTCCTTTCACCTCGCGTGTATCTAAAGTTGAACAGCGATTGGATCAAGGTGGCAAGCGCAACTTGTTTAAAAGCAACAGTTATTTCCCAAGTTAAAATTGAATTACCAATATGTTCCATATTATATGTACTTGTCAAAACTTACAACTTGGTATTCACGGATGATGATGTGTCCGCCGGTCCGTCGTTATTCAACGGTAGACCCATTATTAGTTGTGTAGAAGGACCAGCGGATAGAATAGTATGTTTTTTAAACCTAAGACTTACCCGGTTGTTGAAACACAATATAGCCAATCTTATGAGCACCCAGAAGCTCCTTTATGGCCTACGTAACACAACAGCGTGTACGTGGTGGATGCCCTATATGCAAACGTGTCGAATGACTCTGCTATGCAAGCCATCCTCGAACTCCTTATACAACACAAGGAGCAATAAACACGTATCCTTCACAACTCAGCAGTTGATGACCCTCTTAAAGCAGTGCCTAAACTGCTCAATCTTCAGATAGTCCTGGAGCTTTTGAGCACAAATGAAAGGGTAGGCAATGGGAAACCAACCAGACCTTGCCATTGCCATTATGCTTAAGCTGGGAGCACCTGTAACCGACCTCTAGCCATTATTCAACTGTAGGTACATAGGTGATTGCTTCGTCATTTGCTCAACACAAGAGGAAATGGACAAATTTTTCGAGGTGTTGAAAGAACGGTCAGAGTTCATAACATTCACCCCTAGAGAAAGCGAAAGCAAACCGGCTTTAACTTTTTAACGTTTGAGTCACTCTAACCGAAAGCGCCTACAATGCAAAGTGGTATCGAATGCCAAGTTATAAAAGCACACTGATTAATTATCTCCCCTCTCACTGCTCACACACAAAAAGGGCTTGTAAGGAACATGCTTCCAACGGACACTAATGCGTGCACAGGAAGGGAGCAGAGGCAGGGATCCCTGAAATCTGTGCGGAAAATAGCCATTTTGTTTGGCTACGAAATCATACCTCCTCGGGATAGGTTCGGAGGAACCCCAAGGTCCCTAAACGAAAGGTCTACCAAGAATAAAATCCCATTCATACTATCCTCCACGTCCCACAAAATGCCCACAGCTATGAATAGTTGCTTGAAAACAGCTTGTTTAGAGGAATCGGTAGCAATGGCTCAAATACGATCGAATACACCAACACATTGGCTAGTCGTTAGCCAACTGAGTGACCGTCTCTACGAAATGCAAGACTCCATAATGTACCCGCTCGGTAAAGACGGTGATTGCACGAGTTTGGGTACGGCATACACAACGTCCTGTAATTCATGCCGGAACAAAAGCGTTGGCGAAAGGTACAGTGCACTCCGCTTCCGCATAGAACATCCAGTTCAAAAGTGCATCTATTTGCTAAACATAAACAAAACATTTTACTAAGGGCGCATAGGGCAATGAGACAACGGAGAAGAAGTTGAAGGAAAAGTCAATATCGTTGCAAATAAATTAAGAATAAACATCTACGAGAAAAATTTTTAAAGCACTGTGGGTAAATTTGGAAAATCTAAAAACGAATTGCAAGTAGGAGTTTCATGTGATCACGCGTGACCTCGCTCCATACCCGAGGCTGATTTTTGACCTGACCCAGGCATATTCGTCACCTATGTCAGACTCTGTGGGGCCTGTCTCCAACGATAACTAGAACGACAACAGATAATAAAACAGCGAGCCTTTAAAAGGAGGTTTGCTATACGAATGGAATTTATACGCTGACTTTTTTTCTGCTGAAGTTATGAAAGTGTGACGGAGTAGAATGGGTGCCAATTTGGGGTTTCCAGGTTCTTGAGAAGGCGAAGTCGTCGAGTCGCTCATTTGTATGGAATGAAACCTACTATTTACCATGTCTTCTCTCCTCATGAGTAAAACACGTACATATTATATTTACTAGAACGTCTAGCGATTGGCTTCCTATCTAGTGATGCCTATCGATCGACCGGGCGACTAAGTCCGCAAACCGTTCTCTGTATCAACTCAAAAGACCGACTTTCTATAAACCTCGTCATAGATAGTTGTATATTTATTTATATGATCTTATAAACTGATCTTCTTTAGCTGATGCGAGGTTGGTATAGGTCTTCGTTGTCGCTGTCGTTGTTGTTGGTGTTGTTGGTCGATGGCTGACGAGTGTGTACCACTCGTAACATTACGACTAATAACACCAACAACAACGACAACGACAACGAAAACCTATACCAACGTTCTCTATATCAAATGTAGTAGATCTAATGAATTGTTTGCTGTGATCGTTATCTGAACATTGTGTGGTAACCATATTAGTTCATCTGGTACATCAACGACGAAAACGGTGAATGTGTCATGAAAATCATCACATGAAAATGAAAATCTATGTTTAGACCATCATTGTGAAGTCAAGGAAGACTTCAATTGAAGAATCAGTTTACATGAGAGTCGCTGTTTCACCGCTTCGTTGGTTCAAAATTAACCGATCTTTTGCAGGGACCAATTTGGTAACGATGTTGTGCCTGTTCATCGACAGTGGCCGAACACGACCTTAGGCACAGAAATAGTATTTCTCCAATTTTCCAGCTCGCTCTCCAACATCACATGAAATCACCGATTATATTGAACGTTTATTTACGTCGCATTCATTTCTATTAAATTATGTACTTAATGGGAGCAGATTTCTGTATAACAGCCCAGTACTGTTTTGTTTACAGCGGTAGTAATTCGGACAAGGTAACTGCTCGTCCAACTTCGTTTTCGCACTACACTGTGAACCTACCTTGAATAATAAATTGTTATTTTAACTTAGCGTATTTCATTTGCTAGTAGGCACGAGATTTGAACGCCGTGTTTAAGGCTTTTTTCTAGTGAATTTAACTAAAGCTAAGGATAGAGGGTTCCCTGCTATCACGAAATTTCGAAGTACTGCCGACGGGGTGGCATCACCCAATCAAGCTGAATGAGGTTTCACATGAACGTTAAGATTCCGAAGCCTTGGTAGAATACTTGCAGCAGGAAAGGGACTCTACGATCCAACAAAGCTCTAACGATAGTGGTGGAAAGGTTTTTCGGAATGAACGACTGATATACGGTCGAGGTCTGGTCACCTATGAGGCAGAGGTTTGTCCAAACACCAATTATGCGATTTTCAGGAGTGACCTTTCAGACTGAGAGGAAACTTAGGTAATCGTGTTGACAAAGATCAAGAAATTAGTGAAAAATGGTGGAAGACGGAGCAATCGGAAAAGGTAAAGAACGAAAATATGGTATTCTTATAGGTGAATATTTCTTGTTTAGTGCTTACCGAAATGACAGGGCATCACGTACGGAATGGTCAGGCGACAAATGTCAGCAGTATCTTCAACTTGAACATCACTGGATGGCATTTTATCATCGCTGAACAGCCAGCAGATCTGGTTAGCAGCCATAAATAACAATAAGAAACATTCGTATCTGTTAAAAGAAAACAATGCAATATTTTATCAGGGAATAGTGTTTGGTTTGGTCAAGTACTGCTCATTACTTATTTAAGATTCATAAGCTTCATAACGACTAAAGTACTTCATTACATATGTATTTACTCATTTGTTAATCTATACATATTGCCCTTAATGATTTCGTACTTCATAATAGCTGGATCTGTTGAGATGTGTAACTGCAGTGACCAACACTTCGGGAAACCATTCCCTCAGAATAGGGTCACCCAGGCTGTGAAAACGTTCGCATGCCATGGCAAAGTTTGGTGTAGTATTCTGACTCTTACAACTTAGAACAGGCAAAGAGAAGTGGTGTTCACCAGACGGGCGATCTTCCAGTAGTACCTATGGATTGAAAGATGTAGAGACGGAACACTTTACAAATAGATTGATCATGCTGATGTAAGTAAGTTCTTCTTCCCTTCGAACTCTTCTGAATGTCATAGAGCGATATCGCTCTTTCATATCAAAGACAAATAGAAACTGTTAAGAATAATTATAGCAAGGCTATCACATATTTATTAACGGAGAAGAGACTTTCAAAGCATTCCTGAGAGGAAGAACTAAAGGCGTTTAGAAATTTTTGAGCAAGGAAAAAGCGTCCTTTAGCAAAGAAATTAAACGGAACCTACTTTTGGACGTGGGCTTCCTAATAGAAAACAGTCGAAAACGACTTTTCCACCCACAAGAACTCGAATGTCACCAAACACCTGTTCAATACGGAAATTTTACAGGAGTATTTTATAGCTACGGTAGCTGAAACAGGCAGCGCTAGGGAGATTCGAAGGAACTCCTTCTTTGTTGAAAACACTAGAAGTTTTCTAATTCTACAGTGCCGAAAACATTACTAAAAATCGTGTCCTGCCTGTTTGCCGACCTAAATGACTTACTTCAATTCTGGTGCAGAGTTAAACAGATTGTGAGCGTCCTTGTTGTTTGGTATCTTATAAGCGAGATGATTGACCTGCTGAAAATTAACAGTTATCGATCTGGTCATTTGTGTACGAAAAATCAGCAGTAGTGGTCCAGAATCCGGATGGACGGTCACGAAAATTTACGTCTGAACTCTCCAGAAGAAGAACTGCGCACATTTTTTGGAGTTGTAGACAGAGTAAATACTAAATGAATACCGTACACCGCACTTGATTTGTCAAATGAGTGCATTTCCGAAACTGTGAACTAAAAGGTATTGAAAACAAAATTCTGTGGAAGAGATGGAAACATTTAAAACATTCTAATAAGGTCTTCTATGCGGAAATACAGAATTTGAATATTTCTTGTATCTCAGTCTTCCTCTGAAAGTCGGGATATCTGAGGGCGACTGCAATCAACCGCGTACAAGACGATAATTTCACAGTTTCTTTCATATAATGTTGAACCATTATCTGCATAGTAAAGTTTTCCGAAATCAGTACTTCTCTTCGACTGGTATTTTGATGGCTGGACAACATTTTTTTTACCCTTTGTATTACTAAGGACGTGCTAGGTCGCACCTGAGTCATAGCCAAAGGTAACTACAGACCCATGATGATTTCAGGTTTGTAACCTCTAGACTTTCTCTCAAGATGGAGACGATTCCTTGCAATGATTTCCTCCTGATAGGCGATCTGAATGAATATATAGAGCTTGTTGTCAATATCAGTGAACATATTAACTGGATGGACACACAGGAATACTATCTTGTAATCATTAGGTATCTAATAACGGATCACTCATGACAAATTAAATAAAAATGCCTTAAACAGAAACCGATATCCCTTTTCCTGAAATTTTGCCGTCTCAGTGATGACACGTTGGCATCAGAAACAATACGGAGCTTTTCCCCCGTTTTCCTGCAAATATTCCCCATCTGCCTTTGTTTTTGCTTATTTCCTCCAACGTTTGCTCTTCTAACGGACACTGTTCTTCCATCGACTTCCAAATAATACCTGCGAGGAGATGGCTCGCTAAGGAAGACCTGACTCGACACGAAGGCGAAACTGCCACATCGAGACGAATAACAAGAGTGGATCATCGACTCGCATCATCGAATCGAAGACAAAGACGTCGAATCGTTAGCCGAAAGTAAATATATTTATCAACATCGTGTAAGCTCATCAAAGAAGGAATACACATTGATTAGTCACATCGGGGTTTAAGGAAAGTCGCTCTCGAAAAATACCTTGGGGAATTTTCCAGTGGCGTAACGAAATACAAAAGGATATATTTCTCACATTCGCTGGGTTTTACACAAATTTAAATGCGCTCACAATTAGGAATAACATGGATTTTCAAATTTAACCTGCATCGAGTGAAAAAAACCATTAGAACATCTGCACTGCCTTATAAATATGACACATATGGCATATACGAAATGGGTACCCACCATGTGTTAACTCTTGTTTAGAACAATATTTCGGTAATTCGTGCCAAGGTTACGTAAAAGTCGGCTTTTTAAAGCAGATGAGCAGATAGACAAAACACATCTGTGTGTACAGAAGTAGTCCAAGTAGTTTCTTAAAAGATGGTCTCGTAAATATTGAAAGAAAGATTTATCCTGTAAAATTTTCCACAACAGAAATTTCTCGCATAGCGACCCAGCTCCTTACGACTTTCGCTCATGACGGCTCGTAAGGTTTTTTGTGATTCTAAATTTCTCGTAGCTGGATTCCGTGATAGCAACGCTGTACTTCTTCAATCTCAGGTGACGATGTTGGGAAGATGGAAACCCGTCGTAGACACCTCATGCACATCCATTGTCGCTCACTACCACCCACCACTCCTTTCGTTTTTTTCACCTATGACGGACTGGCAAGCCACATAAGGCCCTCCAGAGAAAAACGAGCTTATTTTTGTGGCGCTTTTTAACAAGGGTCCATCTCTGTAGCACATTTAGCAGTAGACCTCTTAAATCAAGTACAACCAAAACTTTGTTTAGCAGAGCGACACTACTTATCTCTCGATCACTAATTCGTTGATCAATTCCACCAGGATTAAACTTCTCAACAATTTTGAAACAGAACCTCTTAAGCTGACACGAGGTTGGTACAGATCTTCGTTGTCGTTGTCGTTGTTTTTGATGTTATTGATCGATGGCTGACGTTTCGGCGACTTTGCCTTCCTCAGAGCCTGGACTTATTTTATGTTAGAATACTTTCTATTATTCGGTGGAAAAGAAGGTTGAAGTGTTAATGAAGATCAAACTTTCAAATAGACGCCATATTGAACAGAAAGGCCACTCACTGTGGTGTTACGTGCGGGACTGGCCCACACGTAGTTCACGTGGAGTCGCGAGCAAGACACCCCAGGGGTTAAAATATCATTTTGAAATAGGGCGCTAGGTCATGCGTGATAGTGAGGCAATCGTCTTTCCGGTTCATCTTTGGATTTTTGAAATTTATCCAAAACGCCTCAAGAGTTTTACGCGTTGATGTTTTTGATTCCTGCGCTAGGATCCGCACATTCACTTCAAAATCACCGCCGTTGTGCTTTTGTGCCCTATGCGTACCTAGAGTGGTGTTTAAACGGATTTTAGCATTCCCATCTAGATGTTCTTTTATGCGGACACAAAGTGGTCTACCCGTTTCCCCGATATATTCCTCGCCGCATGCATTACACGAGATCAAGTATATTATACCTAAACTCATGCAATCCCCGTCTCTCCCGTTAGGACAGATCATACAGTTTTCTGAGCTGCACAAACGATCATAGAGACGGTTTCGAACTAACTGGCGGCGTAGGGTATTGGGTGGGATGTCAATAATCGCTACATAATTTTCACGATCTTAAGCACTTTTTAATGGCGTGACTTATTTCATTTGATATGAAAGGTGGCCGAGGTTTATAGAAAGTCGGTCTTTTGAATTTTGAAACCGACCGTCATTTAACCTCGGTACTATAATAATCAACATTTGTTGATATTGTTGAGCTTACAAGAGGTTCATATGAGATGTTTAACCGGCTAACGTTTGACGTCTTTATCTTCATTAGAGCCGACGATCCTTGTAGATGGTCCGCAGTTGTTCCTCTTCTTGATGTGGCGTCCTCGTCTCGCATCGGACCGGATCAGTTAATGGGATAAGATATTTAAGAAAGAACACGGTTGAAACGTTACAGTAATAATCTTAACCGTTTTATTTACTGCCTATCCTTCTTTAACGGCATCGCAAAATATAACTTTAATGATGCTGAGATATTTGCAAAACTCGTGATAGCAGGTGCCTGCGGTGGGAAACAAACGCGTTAATATCCTCTTCGGAGAGTAATACGTTCACCACTACACCATGCGGGTCCTTCGTTTCGCTTGTCTCTCAGTTAGTTCTATCGATCTTTTGCCATCAGCAATCGCCCGTCAGCGGGATTGATCTGGTGAGCCCAAACCGGCAACGAACCCAGTTAAGCTGAGGCTGCAGTCATAATCACAATCTCAGTCACGCCCAAACGGCTAGTTCGCCTAAACGCAAAAACAGACTACCAACCTGCACCGTACTCAACATCATATCATGCAGAGAGCCCTCGTCAATCACTGATTATCATTTATGAAAAATTTTTTGTATATTTCGACAAGAATGATAATTCTTTGTTTGGGAAGGAAATCAACATCTGCATGGATACTTGAGCGTCCGTCCATCTTCAAGAATCTTGCTGATAGAGCTATCACGTCATCCACTAGTTTCGTTAAGTCTCAGTAGTCGCCTTCGAAGATGATCTGCTTTGTACAAGGCACATCCAAAAAAACTAGCGACTCCGTGGTCCATAAACCCTCTTCGGATGTGAATACAGTTCGTTAACAATGACCAAAAATAGCACCGACCGTCCTTCGCCACCTTACCGTAGGTTTCGTCGTCAAATAACCAGCCCTACGCCTACGCTTATCTTCTAATATGTGGGTTTTGATCCATCACTCTCAAAGGCTTGATATTTGAAAAAGACTTCACTTTAAAGAGCTTGATAGACTGAGTTCACATTGTGTGCGTCTGCATATTCCAAAATGAAGCGATCAAGCAGCGAATGGGTGATGTGTAGAATTGTCGACGTCGTTTAATTTTCATTCGTAGTTGTGTGCTGCTCAGAATATTATTCTCAAATAAGTGGAAGCACAGAACTTTTTATGTGTCAGTGTCTGTGTGTGTCTGGGTGTGTCTGGGTGTGTCTGGGTGTGTCTGGGTGTGTGTGTGTGTGTGTGTGTGTGTGTGTGAAGACAGTTGATATATATGTGGTAAACCGTGAATATATGGATGAACGCTTTTATCAGAAAAGAAATACATGACAACTAATAAAAGTCATGCTCTGCGCAAGGCTTTCATAGTGTGAAAAAATCTATCCTTTCATATGACGTTACTGATTCGATAACGTAAAACGGTTGTGGCAGCACGAGTTTTGCTTTAAGTAATCGCAGGGACGATGTTGCAAGTAGATACCAAAGATGTCCCGACAGTTTCCACAGCGCAGAATCTGAACATTTCGATACATAGAAGCGACCTAAAGAAGTTAGCTTTTTGAGAGTTTGACGCTTGCCTGTAGTCAGTAGGGCGCTTATCGCTTCCTGTTTTGATTTCAACTCCTGGGTATGTCGATAGCAAAGCCTCTCATGTTGTTTTCGAGCACAACTTCAATTCTAGATCCAGCCGGCGCCTTAAAGGATTCTTTTATTATTATTATTCCTGTTCCAGTCTAGAACAAAGTTTTATGCCTCAAGCCAGTAGTTGCACATAGTGAATTCATCGCTTGTCCTTCCACCCACTGTATCCGTAAGCCTCTGGAAGGACAAGCGATGAATTCACTATGTCTTGAAGTTGCCACCAGTGTCTTATTGCAACCTGTTGACTGAAAAAGTGATCATTACATTTGTATAAACTTCAAGACAAAAATGGTTTAAGCGAGAATTTTTTACTCTTCTGTGGCAAAGGCTTCTACCACAACCGCTAGGACAGATGCATCTAGCGCAGGCCCTTGGATGTGGGAACCCACCGTTTTGGCAGGTAGCTGAGGACGGTGCATTGCATTTATCTAAATTGATTTTGTGTTAGGCTGAAATGTTACGGAAAAATGAAGGAAAATCGTATTTCTTCAGAGATTTTTCTAACCTAGGCATTTATAGTGCATGTTCATCATAAGTTTCTCGTAGAATGAAATTATTGGTGATCCAAGGGTTTGCGTATATTTAACCATTGTAGTCTCACTGCACTCCCACTTTGAACAGACTTTCTCCAAGATCCTCTCTATGATTAGCCGTCTCATCGTGACTGGATGGTGTTCCTGGGAGTCGGGCTGCCGCAGAGGGGTTCATCCCTTCAGCAAGCTCTCCTAAGCTGAAAAGGAGTCCGGCATTTCAATTAGATAGCCCAGCTAAGACTAAGCCAACACCAGGATCTGTCGTCGCCAGTCCTGGTACGAAATTAGTCACATGGTAACAAATCTCCCCCTGACCCACATGGACTGGGACCGCCTGTGGTGGTAACGACCTAGAGCAGACTTTGCCCAGGCTGTCCTCAGGACTTCAGGGAACCACGATGGCTGGACGAGCAAAATTCCGAAAAAAAGGAAATTATGCTTACCCGCAGAACTGGTAAAGGTGGGTCATTCAAGTATCCAAGTAGGTACTCCAAGGAAGGTGAGGTTCTCAACAACGGAAATTCTCAACAACAACGGAAATAGCGAACCCCTTTTAAGTTAGTTGATTTAAGTTAGCTTAAATACTTACAACAAATAAACGGTAGATGTTTAAATGAAGCTGTTTCTTATGAGAATACAAATTTATTTGTTAAGTTTTATCTGCTAAGGTTATGAAAGTGTTTGGCTGGGTAGATCGCATCTCAATTTAACCTTTCCAGGCTCTGAAGAAGGCGAAACCGCCGAAACGTCGGTTATTGTATCCTAATAAATCCTACAATAACAACCTTGTGTCTGCTTATTGAAGAAAAACATCGAATTATCAATCAATGCCGAGGTTAAAAGAAAGTCGGTCGTGGGAAGTCTACAAACACCCACAAAGCAAAGGTTGCTACGGTTGAATCCTAATTCTCCACTGCAAATGAGACAAATTTCTTTCAATTTATTGCCCCAATGTCCACATTTTAAGACGAATGAACAAGCGGGATTTCAAAAACCACAGTATCGTTTATGCTTGGAGCTAAGGCCGCTCCGATAGAAATTTGGAAAACATGCAGTTCGTCATCAGTTTTTGAAAGTTTCCATTTTAAGCCTAGCAAATGTAAAAGAACACTGTAGAAAAGCACATATTTGTCTTACGGTGTAAAGCAAGGTATTTTCTACAAACGCATAGTGATTTGGACTTCGGGAACACTCTAGTGATCCAGAAATCAATGCTAGCTGTCGGAACCTGTTTAGTTATGGTGCAAATCACTGTCAAGTTCTGCTCCTTGCCACCATTCCACACAAATAATCAAGCCGTCTACCCATGTGGTTCACCAAATTGCCAGCCTTATTAGGGCGAATAGAATTACTGAATTCATATGTGTCGTCTCCTTGCAACTGTCGGCCCTCATTTCCTCCTCCTCAACCAGTAAAGTGTATCCTATACTTTAACCAGAAAAGTGTATTCTATACTAGTAGTCTTCTTCGACATCGCTCTCCTTAAGATGACGACTGAACTTTATTCTTTCTTTTTTGTAATCCCAGTACAGTAGCATGGCCCATATAAAACAGTGGTTAAAGGTGCACCGCAATGCACACATGGTCTTTGGTTCGATAAATGTGCTCCCGGCTCATTAAAGCATCGATCCCTCCAGGGTCTGCAACCGAACTTTCCTGGGAATATAGCGGTATTAACTTGGCACATCGGTAATTCTCTGGAACGCACTGTATAGGCGATCTGTGCATTCAATCACCTCAAACGATGCTTAATGAACTCAAATGCACAGCGCATCCCTAAAAGATTGGTCAACGCCCAATGTTTTTTTTCTAATTCTTAACACTAACGTACACGTATTTCCTGACCAGTTACTTCCTTCTTTTCTGTTACTACGAAAATCTGAGACCATATTGTAGTGATACGTACTCGAACTGACCAGCACATGAACTACCTGCAAGAAGGACATCGATTTTTGGAAATAAAGCGGACACCATCGCGGGAGAAAAGGATTTGGCAAATCGGTTAACCAGTTTCCTTGAAAAATATTTTTTTTTGGTGGTCGCTGAGGTCACAAGTTACATGAAATAAAATTAAGTTGTGGCCGGAAAATATGCTGTCAAAATCACCTATATCACCTTTAGTCCCATTGATCGTCGAGTGACTCAAGAGCTAGTAAATCTTCTATTTTTCCCTGTCGCTTGCAAGACTAGCTCAGAGAGCTCTTCTCGTTCTTAGCGTGAAAATACGTCAACCTATCTATTCTGCTATAACGGCAAAAGATTTGGTATTGAGTATTAGGTGTTGGTCAATTTCCCATGGATTCCGTATGCATTTCGACTGCATTCGTGACCAACTGCATACTTAGTCTATTCAGTGATTTATACACAGGGGATTCCTATTTATTAAGTAGGTGTTGTCGTCATCCGAGGCACTCTTGGCAGGTTTGTACAGCAGTCCTGGGTTAACGACCGATTCGAAATATGAACGCGCGATTTGCAGTCCTTGTCTTGACAATGCTGACGGAATTTTTTCTTTATTTTCGTTCGGCACGGCATTTATAAACGATATGTTTAGAATCTTTCGATCGTCGTTTCATAAAAAGCAACAAACTTTCACACCAAACCATTACAAAGAGGTTCAATAATGAACAGTAAGTTTTGGTAACACATTAGTAACTTTCCACGGTGGGATGAAAAATGCGAGCGAGCAGTGCAATGGTTAGAGATGTCCTGCAATATACGCAAGATCTTTGGTTCAATTCCTTGTCAGGGGAAAATGAAAGCCTTTGTTTTCCAGAGGTCGTAAAATTGGGGGCGAACCAGTTACTAGAAATAGTATTACTGTCGTGATACATCGATGGGTCTCCACAAGGTTCTCTATAGTCTCAGTTCTCGTTCAATCTCTTCTACGACGCTACGAATGGGATCAAGTGCATGCTGATTTTGTAAGGAATTGGTAATAGCTGAATTTTTATCTTTATCCTTTATTGGCGACTTTTACACGCAGACCGAAACTAATCGGTATTCGCACTGCTTCCATTCCATATCTTAACACGTTTAATTATGAAAAATCAATAAAATATCACTTCTTAAAAGGCCGTTCCAGTACATGTTATACTCAATGGGCTTTTCTGTTAATGAAGAATAACAGTTGCCAACGTGTTATTCGCTCTCTTGACATCTTCATCTGACATCATCGGCGGTTAAGGGTACAACGGCGTGTCGATTTCGGTTAAGGGTGGGGGAAATAGCGTAACTGTGGTTCAGTTCGTTATTAAGCATTATTTCCAGTAAAAACAAGCCCTTGAAGAATTGTCTTCAGAGTGAATGAATGACATCATTTTTTCGTTAGGAGTAACGACCACTAGGATGAGTACTGTTTCCCACTTGCTTATTCTAGACGTAGAAAAATCTTGTCTCAATCAACTGAAAAGCATTTTCTTTCAGCTCCATGTGGCAAGTTATGTTATCCAACAACTGAATGAATGTTAAAATAAGCTATATATATAAATTTTTAATCTAAACTGGACAATTAAATACATACATACATAAAAGGATAAAGGTCTCAGTGTTGATCAATCCCTGAGGCATGCCCCATGCATTCGACTTCATTAAGCATCGTTTGGAGGTGATTGAATGCATATCTAGCCTTTACAATGACTCACGGTGGCCTGCCGATGTATCGAGCTAGTGCTGCTATCCTCCCAGACAAGTCTGGTACCAATTTGCCCATCCCGGCAGGATGGGAGGCTTGGGGCGGGCAGTGGGGGCGGGAATCGATCCTGCGTGTGTCTCAGTGATGTCACCGACCACGGCCCCACACGCGCCCTGTTTGAGTGTGGAAAGTATGTAATAACGAAGCGAAATTCTTGCCTTCCCGATGGAGAACTCGAGACAGAACTGAGGTCTTGAACTTTTTTCAAGAACTCCTTCTCCTTCAGCAAACATGAGCGCTACCGAGCAAAGTAGTGTAAAATAAGCAGAGGAAACAGAATTCACCACGTTGCCCACATGTCATCCGATTAGAAAATTCACAGCCCAGTAAATAGAGATATAGCCATAAGAAAAATTACTGGATGGGGTAATGAAAACGTGAGCGATTTATCCAAATGCAGACATGCTGATATCGAACTGATTAACGACAATGGATGTCGAATTTACATCTGAAGCAGGACCACTGCAGTAGGATGTTCACAAGAAGCCTTAAGCGGTCAGCTCTAGACGTTCCTTGGTTTAAAATAAGCGTAAAACTGGTTCATGAACAACTGGAATGAATTTATACGTCCAATGGTTTCACGATAATTCTAGCAATGAGTAACAATGATGTGAAGACAGAGCAGAAGTGAAATTCGAGTGGAATAAAATGTAAGACCGAGAGAAAATGACAAAATTGAAAAAAAAAACAAAATATACATGTCTTGTATAGAAATTGCTGGATGTTGGCAGGCGAAGAGGATCAGCTATGGAAGCAGAACATTTTTAATTCAGAACTCTACCTTCTTGATGAGCAAGTAGATATTGGAGTCCAATTCGAAGCCGTGAAGGTTGAACGCCTTAAAGCTCACATGACTCAGAACACCAGCGCCGAATTAAACATTAATGCTACATCAATCAAGGTCTTGATCCAAGGTAAATCTCAGTAAGCGCACAGCAGCAGCACAAAATAAGTGTTGTTTTCGAAACCAAGAAAAAAAATGTGGAATTTCAGACTCAATTCCGGTTCAATAAATATCTAGGAAGGTTTCGACTCAAACAGAACACAGGTTCGATATAAGAGTAGCCTCTATATTCCCCAAATTTCAATGCGTGTTACTTTGCTAAGAAGCAGTCAGATGTTTAAATGTTACACAGAAATCCCACCATTATTGGAACGCTTACCAACGGTTGTCGAGCACTCGAAAAATAACTCAAAACTTTTCAAATTGGAAACAAACCATGCCTCTCATTTTAGCATCATCAACAAGCCTCCGATGGACGCCTACGCAGCAGTACAGGTTCCATCCGATCCCCAGTCTTTGCCCTCTATCCGGAAATCTCGTCCAAACATAACGTATTCGAATTGTGCAACCCGCGAATAGTTCGCCTGGAACGAACATTACCACTGATGTGACTTGTTCTACAGCTATCGGTAGTTCAACTGTCACAAATGTACAACTAGCAAGGTTATCACACAACCCACGTCCGATTGCTTCATGAACAATGAATCACTAAGACGTCAGAGAAATTCTATACAAAAATAACAGCACAGCCTTCCTCCGCCATCGAATCTGTAGAGAACCGAAAACGACATTTAAAATCCGAGAAACAGTTCCCCATTCCCAAGCGCAATATTGTTGGGAAAACGATTAAAACGTACACGCTGCCTTCCCTGATATGTGCAGATCTTCATCTTTGAAAACGTAGGTTCCTCAACGGCTTCTGGCGACGACTGTTTCATGTTGAAGGTCATTGCTAGTACGAAGTGCTTAGAGAAGTCCTCTTAACGCCGACATAACTTGATGGCACTACTTTACGCGCAACAAGAATTCAAGTGCAAAGCCATAGTAGTAGACAAGCTCATCCATTACCTGAGCGTCGTGTTCTCCTTGGTAGGGCATCTCATCGCCGCGAGCAGATGTCGTGATCATCAGTCGAAACTCATCGTTGAGAATGACGGGTTGAATTTGGGTATTGACGTCAAAAATCAACTTCATACTAAAGTTACACAAGATTCTCTATTGAAGGGCGAGATACACTTGCATTTGCAGCTCTACAACTGTCCTTCGTTCCAAAAACGGACTCGAATGGAACACTCCGAGTCGCAAAACGGTCGCGAGCGCTCATCGAACATCTTGCCGTCGAGATCGACGCTCTCGACCATAAACATACAGTCTAATATCAGGTCTGACATGACTGCTCAGGACTCGTTCAGAACGAACGAAGAGCCATGCAGAAGTGAGTGCTGAGCACAAAAGCGCTGCACGCCGACCTACCTCACTGCACTGAAGTTGACGGCAAGTGTGCTGGATGTCGGCCGATCGCACCACACAGGACAGTAAAAGTCTCAATGTGTGCAAGGTATGCTATTGACGCTCTTGTGACCATTGCGGGTATTGTGGTGACGTTATGCGAGTGGCCCTATGACATGTATAGCTGTACTATTCTTTTCGGAAGATTATTTTGGTGCAAAGAAGTTCTTTAGTAGACGTCTTGCTGTCAAACAATGCCCTATCCATCGCTGCAGACGTAATCTGTGAAGGACAACATCCCGTTAGTAATTTCTCTCTCAACAATTCATGGAGAACCTCTTCTCGGGGAGCCTTATTCCGTAGGCGACGGACCATGGACTGTGGTCAGCGAAGACACGAAAAAGCTCCACTTGTTAAACGCTGGATTCGACACTTAGGCAGAGTTTTTCTCTGGAGTAAGGCAATAGATCATCGAGAATACTAAGCCTCAAAATGGCTAAGTGTTGGCAGGGCACGCGTTTAGTGGTGTGTTTCAACAGGTTTTGTCTTTGTAGACATCTATGAAGTCTTTTTACTACAACGACAACAGATGTGTCGAAAACTGTTGCTAAAAACACTTCGTGCACAACTTTCATTGTATAGTGTAAACATGAATACATGCAATTTCAATGTGCTATGTATGAACGCCATTCTCTACATAGAAGCTCCAGTGCTGGGTGCCTCGGTCCAATGGGTGTGTTCTAGAATTTTGATCACGGCTGCTTTAAACCAAAAGTTTAACACATTCCATTTCTTCGACTTTTCTCGAACAGTCAACATCATCGGTGGAAACTGTGATGTGGTTGTGCAGTAGTAGGCAAAAGTACTATCTGCGAACGAGTTAGGTCTTCGTCAGTGGGGGACCAAGTAGTATGCCATTCTTTACGTATAATTTACGTTAAACGTATATTTGGGACTTCTTTCAACTAATACATTTCGTGCCTTATTTATTCCTTTTGCGATTTTACTCCTTAAGAAAGAACGGATTTCAAATATGAATCGCAATCACCGTAACCCCAATATTTACAATTACACGTCACCCATAGCACTACTCGGATTGAAGTCATTCTAAACTTTCAGTAAATGTGAGCACTTTTGAAATGATCGGAGAAGAAACACTTGTTGCATTGAACCTTCACCCTTCATCTCAAATGATATAAGTGCAGCTATAAAACGCTGTTTAAGAAGGGCGGGCTTAGAGAATTCGGTGAGCGTAGTTGAAATACCACCGAGTAATCTTAAGCGCCAGCTAGTTTGCAACCGCCTATATGACCGTCTATGTGCAGCTCAAAATTGCATAATTTGCCCCGGTGGTAGAGACGGTGATTGCATGAGCTCGGGTATAGTTTATCTGATCTCCTGTAAGACGTGTGGTGACGAATACATTGGCGAAACGGGTAGACCTCTCTGTGTCTGCATGAAAGAACACCTAGCCGGCAAAAATAGACCAAATACCCCGCTAGGCACGCATAGGACCCAGAGACATAACGGGGACGACTTCGAAGTATGTGTCACGATACTCGCACGCGAATCAAGAACACAGGCGCGAAAAACTCTCGAGGCACTCTGGATTAACTCCAGAAATCCGAAAATGAACCGCAGGGAAGAATGCCTCATTATCACGCGTGACATAGGGCAGTATATAAAACTGCTTTTCTGATGTGAGGGGCACATTGTACTTTCACGTGATTTCTGTGCGGTTGGTTTCTACGTGACATACTTAGTGGAAACCTCATAGAAAGCGGCTCTGAAGAAGGCGAAATCCGCCGAAACATCAGCTTAATCGTGAACAAAGAATAGTAACACCTCGCGTTTGCTCAACAAAAATACGAAGAGAATCACTTGTTGCATTGGTTGTATTCAGTGTCGGTTCGCGCGCTTTCTATGGTATCAGCTATGGAGTCGTAAATTCTTGCCAAGAAGTGCTATCGAGACGAAGTGAAATAAACCAAGCAAAAGTGAGGTCACTCACAATGGTGCAAATGGAAAACGACGTTTAGTGGGAGCAGGTGACCGACCAGGAATTTCTTTGATGAAGTCTTTTATCGAGGACTCGACTGCAAAGGTACGTGCACTGTTTGTACAGGTCGTGTTTGTCACATCCATTATAGCGATCTAGGCATTTTACAATGGCCCTGATATTTTAGCAACTTTTACGTTCTTATCCTAGCCAACGATGCTGAATCGAACGCTCTTTCGGAGTGGGGATATGAGGCCCGTTTTTTTCACTGTGTTTAGATTCTTTAATACCCACGTGTGGCTTGCTGGGGCCTGAACGTGGTTGCTGGGTATACTCACGAGTAGCTTGCCAGTAACTCAAAGAGTGGACATAGAGCTCATTAGCTGGAGGCGACTCCTAACCGCTTCCCGCACACTTTCCTGTCACTTGATTGCAGCACTTTAGCTGAATTGAGTCGTGGAATACAAGCAGCACAAGTGAGAATGCACCCACACACGTATACATGAATACTTCTCGTAAATACTGAAAGTATGAGCAAAATCGGAGCAGCAAAAACAGGGAGTTCATCTCCATCACCTGGATCGATCTGCGTCTCAGGGAAGCAAGCGTCGCTTCTGGTCCCCGATTAACCCCCTACCCGCCGACTGGGACGCGCCACGTAGGCTCGCGACTAACCGGCTCGAGATCCCACTTGTGAGCGAGATCCGTGGGTAAAGGCAAGAGGTCCTTAAGGAAGTTCCATTCAGCGGTCAAAATATAAAAAAAACGGGGTTCGAAGGCGGCAAATTCTCTTTAGTTCCGGGGCCAGTTCGGCAAATAAGTGCTCAGGAATGCACAACACCCCGTAGAACAACCAGGTCTGGTATGTTACGTAATCGCTGTATAAAAGTTCGTTTGATGTCCAGAACATAGATAAACTTAGTACAGTTTTAAATAGCCACTGTTCGTTTTCTCATATTCCTTCGTTGTAATTACTCCAGGGAAATAGATGGAGCATATGTCATAAATTTACAAGTAACTGTCCTATTCTGCAGCAGACAACCGTAATGCTATCGTCGAAACCTTGGCTGTTGTATCCTAATAAATTCTATACTACCAACCTCGTGTCTGCTTATTGAAGAATGAAACGGCGAACTATCAATCAAGGCCGACGTTTGTAGAAAGTCGATCTTCGGCTTTGCAGAAGGCTTTTAAATTTCATCATGCGAAGCATTTAGCCCCACTTCGTATCCTGGTAGACCCTGTATTACAATGAATAATCGACTGAGGACGCCTCATTAAGAGATATGTGGGACGGATAACAACAACAACATTATGTCACCTCTATCCCCTATAAACTCGATGATCACCGACTTATTTATTTGAGCTGGCAACCAAGAAATCCCCAATGGCAATTGACTGCCGCCAGAGTTGTTTACACAGTTGTGATCGCAGGAGAAACACGAATATATCATAACGGCTTTGCTCCGAGTCCTTTTAATCTCACCATTCTTGCCGAGAAAGCAGCCGCATGTGGCTCGTCAGAATTGGTATCCATACATTTGCTCTTGACTAGCTTACCAAATGGAAATGTCGAACTTCTCAGTTCTTCAGTTCTCAGTTCCCAGGCTTCTCTGATGATGAAGCTTCCACAGAGCACAGCATGGCAACATCGAAGTATTATATTGTTCAGGAATTAATGGGCGTCCTAAAACACTTATTGTTTTGTTTATATTGTGGGCTTACACGAAGTTAATATGAGGTTTTTATCCGGCTAACGTTTTGACGTCTTCGTCTTCATCAGAGCCGACGGTCCTTGTCGATGGTCCACAGCTGTTCCTGTTCTCGACATCGCCTCCTCGTCTCACATCGAACCGGATCCTCCTCAGTTGAGCATCTGGAATGAGCGGAACACTCGAAACGCTCTTTTATGCAGTGCGCTTGTTGTAAATATAGTTATCAATCGATGATAACCTGTTTTTCAACTAGTAATCCGCGCCATGTGCTATCTAACAAAATAGCGACTGTTGCAACGTGGATTGTCGGTTAAAAACAATTTATTATCAACTGATAGTCATTTCGATATCAACCGCCCTGTATAAAAGAGCGCAGCGGGTGCGATGGGCTCATTCGAGATGCTCAACTGAGGAGGAACCGGTTCGATTCTAAACTAAGACGCCACATCGAGAAGAACTATCGAGGTTAAACGACGGTCGGTTTAAAAAATTATTGTTTTAATGTATTTTTTACCAACAAATATTCTTTCTACCTTGCTTTATTGGTGAATCAACATTGCGAACACTGTTCCGGAAATTCCGCTCTAGTGATTTCGATCTCGAAGAAAAGAGAGGCCGCGAACGTCCCGGTGAACTTGACGACGATTTTAAGGAACTAGTGGAAGCACACACTCGAACGCCTACTCGAGAGCTTGCAGTACAGCTTGGCGTGGAAAAGGGAGCAATTTTTGCTCACTTGAATCGCAGAAAAAAGGCAAAAAATCTCGACAAGTGGGTGCCGCACGAATCAAACGATGATGAAAAAAGGCAACAAAACTTTGCTTTACCCGCCATGTTAAATGAGTTTTTCTTGCACCGACTTTTACCACTTGAAGGAAATTGACAACTTCCCTGCGCGAGAGCTTCTTCGCCAAGCAGGATGACGTAAAAATTCCCTTCAATGAATTCATCGCTTCTATAACTCGAAAATTTCATGCAACTTGAATGAAGAAAACATATTTTTATTTCGATTAATAAAGTTTTGCTTGATGATCAACCACTAGTGATGCGCCATGCATTCGATTTCATACAGTATTTTTAGAGGTGATTGAATGGATATCTGGCCTTTGGCCTACCGATATATCGGGCCATGCTGCAGTTTTCCCAGACAGGTCTGGTACCAATTTGAGGACTCCAGAGGGATGGGAAGCTTGGTGGGCCACGAGCCCGGGAATCGGATTCCACGTGGGTGTCGCAGTGGCGCTTCCAACCACTGAGCAACGCGCGGCCCCGTTTTGAGTAATATAGTTAAAAATGCTCATTTATTTCTGAACAACCTGAAATCTATCTGACAACAGATTACTAGTTCACTAGCAAATTCTAGTACTGGGATATTCACAATAGTGGCATTCGGCAAAGTGATAAAATGAATTTGATGTAGCTGCTTTCAGATCACTGCTCTACTACGTATCGTGGAATACGATACGATTTCAAACGAACACGTGCCGATGTTGCGTGGGCCCTCACGAATATGTCAAATTGTTAAGAAGAGATGGCACCCACAATTATTGATCAACTGGAGCTTAATCGATGGTTGCAATCGATTTTTTCGGCTCAGTTTGAGTTTATTGAGCATTTTGAGTTAAGTGAAACAAATCGAAGAAATTGTCCTTCCGTTAAACAAATGGGCGTTACTTAAAGGATCGTCTGCCACTCTTTTAATATGCAAACGGCATGCTATGGAGCAAAAACGTGAAATTTAGACGTGCCACTCGCGAAGAACACAGCTATAATACATCTTTGGAAATTATGTGATCACTGAGTATTTCCAGAGAGGTATTGACGTCTTACGAAACAGCTTAATATTCAGCACAGGAAACTTCACTTTACCTGTCAGGCACATTGCAACCAGCTGTGTTGGTTGCATGATGAAATGACGTCAAGCTGTAACCGTAAGAGGCTCATTACCGTAAGATTCCAATATTTAATCACCACTTAGATTACGCACTATCTTTAAAATACGCAGAAGAAACCACAGTTGTGTTGGTGATGGGGCCTTTAAAAGTCTTCAATGTCAAAAAAAATTTTGAACATAATATGAGTTTACTAATTGTAACCGTAACACTGGAATATTTTTAGTGCTTTCAGATTGAAGCACCCATATGATATGAGCGAAGTCAATCCGAAAATACGGAATTGGCATGTCTCTTCTGATGTGCGTTGCACATTGATGGTGGTGTTCAGAATGGAAGCATACGAATTTTGGTAGGAAATAATTCAAGTCGACGCTTAACTACAGGATAGNTCTTTTAATATGCAAACGGCATGCTATGGAGCAAAAACGTGAAATTTAGACGTGCCACTCGCGAAGAACACAGCTATAATACATCTTTGGAAATTATGTGATCACTGAGTATTTCCAGAGAGGTATTGACGTCTTACGAAACAGCTTAATATTCAGCACAGGAAACTTCACTTTACCTGTCAGGCACATTGCAACCAGCTGTGTTGGTTGCATGATGAAATGACGTCAAGCTGTAACCGTAAGAGGCTCATTACCGTAAGATTCCAATATTTAATCACCACTTAGATTACGCACTATCTTTAAAATACGCAGAAGAAACCACAGTTGTGTTGGTGATGGGGCCTTTAAAAGTCTTCAATGTCAAAAAAAATTTTGAACATAATATGAGTTTACTAATTGTAACCGTAACACTGGAATATTTTTAGTGCTTTCAGATTGAAGCACCCATATGATATGAGCGAAGTCAATCCGAAAATACGGAATTGGCATGTCTCTTCTGATGTGCGTTGCACATTGATGGTGGTGTTCAGAATGGAAGCATACGAATTTTGGTAGGAAATAATTCAAGTCGACGCTTAACTACAGGATAGCCCATTAGTAGAATATGGCAGTTGTATGTAGTTCAGTAAAATCTCATACACAGGCAATAACGCTGTTGACTAGTAAAAGTGGTAAATTGCATATCACTCTGTCCTTCCATTCTCTGAAGAAGGCGATTCTGCCGAAACGTCAGCTACGATTGTGTTGTGTGTATTATTGTATGGAACTAAACGTACGCTGTTTAACAACCTCGCGATTGCTGAGAGAGAAAACGACGAATTCAGCTGTCAAAACATAAAATGCCGGGGTTTACAGGTGGCAGGTGCTCTTTACTTCCGGCGCCGGTTCGGCAGAGAAATGCTTAGGAATGCACTTCATCCGCCAGAACATCCACTACTGAGAATTTGCGTAATCGGTGTATAAAAGTTAGTTTGATGCCTGGAACTTGGATGAGCTCAGCATAATTTTTAATAGCCGTCGTTCACTTTCTCGTTGCTTCAGCGAAATAGATGGAGCATATGTCATAAATTTACAAGTAATTGTCCTATTCTGCAGCAGACAACCGTAATGCTATCGTCGAAACGTTGGCTGTTGTATCCTAATAAATTCTATACTACCAACCTCGTGTCTGCTTATTGAAGGAAAAGAGCCAACTATCGATCAACGCCGACGTTTGTAGAAAGTCGATCTTCGGCTTTGCAGAAGGCTTTTAAATTTCATCATGCGAAGCATTTAGCCCCACTTCGTATCCTGGTAGACCCTGTATTACAATGAATAATCGACTGAGGACGCCTCATTAAGAGATATGTGGGACGGATAACAACAACAACATTATGTCACCTCTATCCCCTATAAACTCGATGATCACCGACTTATTTATTTGAGCTGGCAACCAAAAAATCCCTAATGGCAATTGACTGCCGCCAGAGTTGTTTACACAGTTGTGATCGCAGGAGAAACATGAATATATCATAACGGTTTTGCTCCGAGGCCTTTTATTCTCACCATTCTTGCCGAGAAAGCAGCCGCATGTGGCTCGTCAGAATTGGTATCCATACATTTGCTCTTGACTAGCCTACCAAATGGAAATGTCGAACT
Organism: Angiostrongylus costaricensis; assembly: GCA_900624975.1. NCBI lineage: Eukaryota > Metazoa > Nematoda > Chromadorea > Rhabditida > Metastrongylidae > Angiostrongylus > Angiostrongylus costaricensis. The sequence continues at coordinate 37,546 of UYYA01004957.1, forward strand.
TCTCAGTTCTTCAGTTCTCAGTTCCCAGGCCTCTCTGATGATGAAGCTTCCACAGAGCACAGCATGGCAACATCGAAGTATTATATTGTTCAAGAATTAATGGGCGTCCTAAAACACTTATTGTTTTGTTTATATTGTGGCCTTACACGAAGTTAATATGAGGCTTTTATCCGGCTAACGTTTTGACGTCTTCGTCTTCATCAGAGCCGACGGTCCTTGTCGATGGTCCACAGCTGTTCCTCTTCTCGACATCGCCTCTTCGTCTCACATCTCGATGGACCGATAACAACGACCTCGGCATAGATAGTTGATATATTTATTTATGTGGTCTTATAAACTGATCTTCTTAAGCTGACGCGAGGTTGGTACAGGTCTTCGTTGTCGTTGTCGTTGTTTTTGATGTTATTGATCGATGGCTGAGCCTCAGGCTCTGAGGAAGGCGAAGTCGCTGAAACGTCAGCCATCGATCAATAATATCAAAAACAACGACAACGATAACGAAGACCTGTACCAACCTCGCGTCGGGTTAAATTTTCAATACCAATTTTGAGCTTTGCAATTTCATACGCCTTAAACGAATTTTCGTCAAATTTTCTTTTGTGAACTCGAGTTCGGTCGTCGTGCAGCAGAAATGGTTCGAAACATTAATGAAGTCTGGGCTAAAGGTAGTATTGGTGAATCAATTTTGCGAACACTGTTCCGGAAATTCCGCTCTGGTGATTTCGATCTCGAAGATAAGGGAGGCTGCGAACGTCCCGGTGAACTTGACAACGATTTGAAGGCACTAGTGGAAGCACACACGCGAACGTCTACTCGAGAGCTTGCAGTACAGCTTGGCGTTGGAAAAGGGAGCAATTTTCGCTTACTTGAATTGCATCGGAAGAAAAAAAACTCGACAAATGGGTGCTTGACGAATCGACGAATCAACCATAATCAAACGTTCAACTCAATGGTTGGATTTCGACCAGGCACCACAGCACGTCCTGAAGCAGAAGTTGCACAAAAAGGGTTATAATGACTGGTGGTCTGCAGCCAGGCTGATTCATCACGGCTTTTTGAATCCGGGCGAAACGATTACGGCAGAGAAGTATTGCCAACAAATTGATTAAATGCACCCTAAACTCCAACAACGACTGACATTATTCAGCAGAAAGGATCAATCCTTCTCCACGACAGCGCCCTTCTTGACGTTGCGGAACCAGCGCTGAAGAAGGTCAACGAGTTAGGCAACAAAACTTTGCCTCTCACTCCATGTTTACTAGGTTTTCGTTCTACTAACTTTTCCCTCTTCAAGAAACTTGACAACTTTCCTACGTGAGAAACTCTTCACTAATAACGACGAAGCAAAAATGTCCTCGACGAAGTTATCGCTTTTAGAACCTAAGAGTTTCATGAAATTTGAATAAGCTAAATTTATTTTTATTTTTGTTAATAAAGTTTTGCTTGGTGATCTATACGTGAGGGATGCGCCATGCATTCAATTTCATTAAGTATTTTTGTAGGTGATTGAATGAATATCTGGCCTTTACAATGACTCGCGGTGGCTTGCCGATTTATTGAGCCAGTGCTGTTGTCCTCCCAGAGAAGTCTGGTACCAATTTGCGGACCCCGGAAAGATGGAAGGCCTGACTGGCCACGGGCGCGGGGATCGGATTCCACGTGGGTGTCGCAATGGCGCCTCCCAACCACTGCGGAACGCGCGGCTCCATTTTGAGTAACATAGTTAAAAACGCTCATTTATTTCTGAGCAACCTAAAACATATCTGGCCACAAATTGCTAGATCGTTAGCAGATGCTATTAATGGAGCCACAATAGTAGCGATCGGCAAAGTGATGAAATGAATTTGATGTAACTGCTTTCAGATCACTGGTCTACTACGTATCGTGGAATACGATACGATTTCAAACGAAACACGTGCCGATGTTGCATGGGCCCTCACGAATATGTCAAATTGTTAAGAAGAGATGGCACCGACAATTATTGATCAAGTGGAACTTAATCGATTGGGTAACAATCCATTCCTTTGAATCAATTTGAGTTTATTGAGCATTTTGAGTTAAGTGAAACAAATCGAAGAAATTGTCCTTCCGTTAAACAAATGGGCGTTACTTAAAGGATCGTCTGCCACTCTTTTAATATGCAAACGGCATGCTATGGAGCAAAAACGTGAAATTTAGACGTGCCACTCGCGAAGAACACAGCTATAATACATCTTTGGAAATTATGTGATCACTGAGTATTTCCAGAGAGGTATTGACGTCTTACGAAACAGCTTAATATTCAGCACAGGAAACTTCACTTTACCTGTCAGGCACATTGCAACCAGCTGTGTTGGTTGCATGATGAAATGACGTCAAGCTGTAACCGTAAGAGGCTCATTACCGTAAGATTCCAATATTTAATCACCACTTAGATTACGCACTATCTTTAAAATACGCAGAAGAAACCACAGTTGTGTTGGTGATGGGGCCTTTAAAAGTCTTCAATGTCAAAAAAAATTTTGAACATAATATGAGTTTACTAATTGTAACCGTAACACTGGAATATTTTTAGTGCTTTCAGATTGAAGCACCCATATGATATGAGCGAAGTCAATCCGAAAATACGGAATTGGCATGTCTCTTCTGATGTGCGTTGCACATTGATGGTGGTGTTCAGAATGGAAGCATACGAATTTTGGTAGGAAATAATTCAAGTCGACGCTTAACTACAGGATAGCCCATTAGTAGAATATGGCAGTTGTATGTAGTTCAGTAAAATCTCATACACAGGCAATAACGCTGTTGACTACATCTTTCACTTGGCTGCTGAAACGCTACACCGTGTGGACAGATGTTGCTCTCCATTGCCTCGCAGTGTTATCACTTATTGCAGACGATAGGCAAACAGGAACACGGGTGAACATCACTATTCTTCTTCTCTTTGGCAAAAAATGCTCGCAAGACTCTCTAACAAGTTCCTTTTGCTACGTTTTTTATATTCGCTCCATTTCTGCATAGAAACCATTCCTCCTAATGTTCGCTCAGACTGCTATCCTACTCAGGGAACTGCGTTTGTTGGATTTGGTATTTGAAATTTCCGATTCGGTAAGCGTCATCGTTACTCGGTGTACGTTTAAATTGAGTGTCAGTATTGCGTTTGTCATATACGAAAGAGTGAATATTTGTTATCACGCTGATATCTGAAAGATTGCCAAGACTATGTCCACAGTCCATAGCGAATCATGTAGTTCGTAGATGATAGCCTAGAAAAATTAGCGAGACCTCATATCTTTGCACGATTTTATGGCACTTGAAAATCACTCATAGGTTATCACCACAATTCGCCACTCTTTTGTTTCAGTACGTCAGGCAACTTCATCCTGCTGCACTTTGTGTACTAGGCGACATCACCAGTGGTAACGACACACATAGAGAAGTGATTGTCTCACACCCACAACTTTACGACATTTTGGTAGGCTTGTTCGTTTCGAGTAAAGCCCTTAGTATCGGAAATAGGTGATGTTTACCAGTGCGTGCAAGGAACTCGATGGTAGAGACGTGAAAAATCACACGAATTTCTCGCGAAATCAAGCTCAGAGACAGGCTTTTATCTTCGATTGCGTAGGAAAGCAGTGGATGTTGCCAACGATTGGCACTCGAAAGAAGGATGTAGTTGTTCCGAACTGTACCGAATTACGTGCCTTTTTGACTGTCAGCAACGAAATCCGTTGTTATTCACTGGTTACTTCACCGCTTGACGATATTCTTACAGGCTGAAGCGCTCGATTTCCAGAGCTCTTTTCTACTAATCAGGAGAACGTTTCTTTTGAAGTCCTGAAATGGCACCTGGGCTAGAACCTCTTCAGATGATGATCACATGTGTCAGTGTTGATGGGACTACGATTTCCTGAACTTGTCACTATATTCCTTTCCATTCGGCACGAAGCCATTCCCATCAGAAATTTAGTTCGGAGGAAGGCCTTTAACAATTTCTTTCCATAGACGACACTTCTGCAATGCAAACCATTCCCAGTATACCACAGTTCCATACTCACGGGCACTAACTATTTGCCATATAAATGACAAGGAATAAGACATTTGATATGAAGGTTTACTTCATGACTGTTTCACTAAAGCTATCATCTTTAGACGTTGCGATTTCTTGAAGAGATCTTCGCAATGATTTTTCAAAGTAAAATCGCTCCTGCATAACTTTTTATTTACCGTTTTATTGTTTTTTTTTAACGTAAGTTATTATATAAAATATGACAACAATGATGCTGAGATATTCCAAAAACTCCGAGCGGCAGGTGTCTGTAGCCGGAATCGAAAACGGTATTACCCCTTCCGTGGGCTAACGCGTTCGCCACCACACGATGCATATTTCTTGTTTTACCTTTCTCTCAGTGGTTTCGACTGCAGATTTAGCTTAACTGAGTTCTAAGCCGATTTCTGCTTTTCATGCCAATCCTTCTGTCGGGTGATTGCTGAAAGCAATTATAAAACACGGCCGCGAGAAAGGCGAAACGAAGTATTCGCATGGTGTTGTGGTGAACACATTTGTCCTCTCCTCGAACGTGGTAATAGTATGTTCGATCGCTACCGCTGGCACCTGCTGTCAAGAGGTTTGTATATACTTCAAAATCGCTTCTATTCTTCCATCTGAGATTCTCCTTCCAGAGGCGCTCTTTATCCAAGGAATCTCCCATCGATGTGCTGCCGCTCAGCTAAGTGTGAATATCCTGCCCGAACACCTGCATGTGGGCGGCTTTTAAAGGAATTTGCATTTTTCGCAAGGTTTTTTCCTCTTCTTTTGCGTTCGCGTGCGTTTTTAATTGGTCTTAAAATGCTTGACTTCTCCTTTTTCTTCTTAACATCCACCACATTTTGTTAAGACATCTATATGAGGCAGATCTCACGTCTTTCGAGCAAACACGCCGTTTTTACGTAGTTTATCCGAGGCTAAACGAGAATTTTGTTAGATGTTCAAATTCAGGTCTATTTAGTTCCTGTTCGAAGATCCGAATGTGGATGCAATGCTCTTGAAAGATGCAGAATCGTCAGAGAGTGAAATCAATAGGGTCAGTTAGCAAATTTTCTTACCACACTAGTGACTTACTGAAAAAATATTTCGTACAGTCAACTTTGGGAAATAGCATGGTTCTGGTTAGATCTGACAATCGCGTTCGAGACAATCATGCCAACCGTCTCAGATTATGTAAAACAAAACCAACTCACGTTGACTTGATAAAATCCACAACAATCCTCTGTGTTTGAACCACTAATGAGGAAATGATACCTTGCGGAAATGTTATCAATGTGGCCATTGTTTAATCCTACATTCGTCTAGGAAGCATACCCTTCCAGCAGTTTGAGGCTTCATCGTAGCCGGGGTGTTTTACCAGCTTCGAAACTTCGATTTACGCTGAAAGTTTCATGAACAGACCCGTTAGTTCGACTGTGGAAAGAAGTTCTACACCGAAATGCACATGCCACAGAAACGTTTCCATCTTGAGAAAAGCCTACTAAGACGATGTGCCTCCATGCGTATCACAACCGTTTCGGACTGTTTGTAGTAACGATCCAGGAAAAGCTTGATGCAGTCACCAGGAAACCTTACCCAAACTACAATTAATCAAGTGGAATTTGTGTTGGAGAATCACATAATTTTTAGCAAAAGTGACACTTCAACTATTCAGCCAGTCTTTCAAGTCATTAAAGCTCATAACATTAAAGCATGAACAAACATAGGCCCTTGATTGGCTCTTCCACATCTTAACACTATTTTAGGATTGCATGCGAGCAACTGTTAATTTGCTTATTCATACCAGTTGTGATAACATCACACCGATGATGGCATCTGGTACTATATCTGTTTTTCGTAGAAATTTCTTAAAATGGCGATGGGTGAAACTAAAGAAAAAACTGAGCCAGAAGCACATGTGGCTTTGAGTATGGGGAGCGCCACTTGTATGCTCTGGGACCTCTCGTCTTCTTCAATATACATTAGAGGTTCTCTGCAGCTCCAATTCTCCTTGGGGACATATCCAGTAGTGGATTACCAATAACTTCCGGAATAGATTTTTGACTTATCTACCTTATTGTTTTGTTTATTAGCGATAGTTGGACGAGCCATCGTGTCCTACAGCGCTGACATGCTCTCTAGGAGGATCTGGTACTAATGCAGGAGAATTATTGCACGTATACGAAAGATAATGCGAGTTCAGCGAGCGGTTAGAGTTTCTCTGCATTACACACGTATTCGTTGGTTCGATCACGACTAAGCTGTCACGGGTCGTTAAATTGGTATAGAGTTTGTATGAGCGTAGAAACGCTGGCCATGTTCACCGACAGGCCCATCGTAAGCCATTATTTGTGCCAAATATGAATTTAATCACCTCTGCGCTGTTCAGTGAAGTCGAGTGGATGAAGTATTGTTCAGAAATTGATAAATGCGGAGCGCTTAGTCGTCTATCTTTCCATTCGAGAGATATAAGCGAAACTGCCATGGTGAAGGCTATTGGTTTGATAGACGCTCTCTAATTGCCCTTCTGTGAGGACGTTCCAGATAGTTTATGATAACCACTTATGTTAGGCCACTGATGACTGTAATGTGATTTTAGGTGTATTCTTTCTCTTCCCAAATCGTCTGTCAACGTCAGATTTGGAACTAACCAGACGAGCGCTGGAAGCGATGCATTCCCTACTACCTGAATATCAGGAACATCCTATGCTTACCGTACAAAGATGTTGGATCTGGTTAAACCAGGTTTTCTTAAAAATGATGTGGATCTACAAGTAAGGATAGCAGACTGATGGTAAACGGTCGTTGACCGATTAATTCGTAGTGGTATCAAATATTGTTGATATTTTTAGGAGTTGAAAAGCGAGGTACAGACTTGCATAAACGCCAGAGCAATACCAATTTTCTCGAAAATGATGTGGATCTACAAGTAAGGATAGCAGACTGATGGTAAACGGTCGTTGACCGATTAATTCGTAGTGGTATCAAATATTGTTGATATTTTTAGGAGTTGAAAAGCGAGGTACAGACTTGCATAAACGCCGGAGCAATACCAATTTTGCGACCATGTACTTTAACATTTGTAGATTAAAGTAGAGCTTGCAATTTGTTAAGAGTCCAGTAAAAATGGTCTTTCAAAGCGTTGTTAGTGCACTACCATTATTGTCACCATGTACTTTCGCATTTGTAGAATAAAGTAAAGTTTGCCATTTGTTAGGAGAGTCGTCAAAAATCCAAAGATGAAGTGGAAAGACGAATGCCTCACTAACACACGTGACCTGGCGCCTTCTATAACTTCTATAGTCTTCTATAACTTTGTTGTTGAAGAGCTAGCTGAGAGACAGGCAAAACGAAGGACACAGATGGTGTGGTGGTGAAGTGTGCTGCTCTCCGGTAAGGACAACAGCACGTATTCGTTCCCCACCGCATACACCTGCGGTCCGGAGTTTTGCAAATAACTCAACATTACATACGAGTTATATTTCACAACATGCGATGCCATTAAAAAGAAAAGGCAGTAAATAAAAGGGTGAAGACTTTAGTATTATAATAGATTAGGAAGGCCCAATGGAAGTGAGTACAGAACAAAAAATATCGAAGTTTGAAATCGAAATGAGACTGGAGGCTGCGGACGTCCTAACGAACATGACGACGACGAATTGAACGCGGTAGTAGGAGCAAACATGCGAACAACTGTTCCAAATCATGCAGAACTTGATCGATTTGTGACGTACGACGAGAATGGAATCTGCAAGAACCCGGGGCAAAAGTTGCACAAAAAAAGACTTGCTTCTAGATGTCTTTATTCCAGGTTTCTATAGTCTTCATGTGGATTTTACAGTAAAGGGAAATTTCAGTTAAGAATGGATGTAAAAGGCGTTTTGCAAAACAAGAGATGCAAGCCCCACAGTTAATGGTCTGCACTGTGCTTCCGCGAATCTAAATGCTATCCGTGATTCAGAGGGATAAAATAGACCTTGCTTCGGCCACTTCCTGCACATCACCAGATAACCAAAGAATTTTATTTGTTCAGACAGTCAGACATTTGTCAACATTTTCTTCTTCTGACAACCGTCTCAGTAAAGTTTGCTGCCCAGTTCCACCAACACATATAGCAGAATTGTGGGTTTGTTTGTTCTATGCGGTGTGATGGCTGTTATTGCTGTTTGGGCTAGAAGACAGAGTAAAAGTCGGTGTAGGGCACCCCGTTCTATTCTTGTGCGGTCTGAAATTTTGTGGAGCCCACTGATAAATCGTTCTATGAAAGCGAAGGGTGCTACGGTAATTCGCAGCTGAACGACTCTACTAATCAAGGACAATGGTATAGCTTATCGAACACAACCGAGGAGTGCAGGTTTCAAGTTTTGGTCCTGGTTTCACTGATAACAAGGCGAAACTACCAGTGAAAGCAATGATTAAGTGAAATGAAGGAAGACAGGGTCATGCGCGGCTTATTCGCCCAAAGTGTGATTTGGTGTTGTTGGCGACTGATACATGTGCT
>UYYA01004958.1:0-23463 GCA_900624975.1 Angiostrongylus costaricensis
AGACGTCGAAACGTTAGCCGAAAATAAATATATTTATCAACCTCGTGTAAGCTTATCAAGAAAGAATACATATAAAAACATTAGAATCTCTAAGTTCTTATCTACAAGAAAGACCAAGTAATTGACACCGACAGTGTTGTGGCCGAAAATGGCGCGGTCGAAAACAAGGACACTATCGGGGTCGTACCGGCAGTCTTGTGCTTAGAAATCACGTGCCAGTTGCATGAAACTCGGAAGTTCTGGAAGCGATGTAAGAGATTTTCGACCACCTCTTGGTTTCCGAAGTATTTCTCGCACAAGAAGTTATCGAAGAATGCTCATAGAAGTAGTAGTGGGTAGGCAACAGATCAGGCGAGCATGGTGGATGAGGGGCCGCTAGTTCTAGTGTACTGCCAAATTGTACACGGCACCCACTTGTGGAGCTTTCTCTTCTTCAAAGTCTTCCTTAGATGCTCTGAAAGAGTTGAGGGACTTACACTGAGTTTTTCTGCAAGTTCTCGAACAGTTATGCATGTGTTTCCGCTCATCAAAGCCTTCCATTTAGCGTCATCAATAGTAGAAGATCGTTAATGGCCTGCTCTTATCTTGGAAGTTGAAATCGACATGGCGAGATTTTCCAAGGCAACGTTGCACTACGCGTTCGATAACCTTTTTTGGCCATATACGCCATTAATGTTCTGAGCTGTTAGCGCTGAGTACGTCAGAGTTTGAATTCGCAAAAGTAGATTTGTTGAAATTGTTATTTTGACGTCTGAAGTTGTAACCTTTAAAATTTGTCGAAAACGAAACTCCTTTCAAAATTCAATTATACCATGCACAAATAAATGAGCTTTGCAGTACTGTATAATATTATAGCATTTTAAAAAGAGCTATTACTTAAGCATAGAAGAGAAATGACATCAAATGGTGGACATAAATATCCAAAAAGCTTAATAAGGATCTTGGTTGAGCGCCTATGGATAAAAAATAAAAAGGATGAAGCTCTTGGCGTTGATCAATCCCTGAGGGACGCGCCATGCAGTGGGCTTCATTAATCATCGTTTGGAGGTGATTGAATGCATATCTGGCCTTTATAATGACATGCGGTGGCCTACAAACGTATTGAGCTAGTGCTGCTATTCCCCCCAGACAAGTTTGGTACCAATTTGCCGACTTCGAATAAATGGAAGGCTTGGTGGACCATGGGCGCGGAGATCGATTCCAGGTGTGTGTTGCAGAGCGCCTCCAACCACTGCGTCACACGCGCCCTTAAGCGCCTATGGATACTATCAAAAAACATTTGCGTTCTTCCTTCCAAACCTTTTCAAAGTGCTTCAGACAGTGTTTCGTCCCCACATATTTGTTTTAATAGCTGAATGATACGTCCTTGTCATTTTCTCGATGTGTAACGAACTTTTAACATTGCATCGTTGCTTTTTTCATTAATCTGTACCGAACAAAGTCACGACAATCATAGGGTAACTTGATCAGGCATCGAGCACAATTATAGTCTGTATTACTTACTTTTCGTCAAAAAACCACTAAGGGAAGATTGCAGAAGACAGAAGACAATTACTGGTTCGACCTCCTCTCCAACGATGTCGTCTACTCCATGTGTGATCCCCCTGGGTTGGCTATCTCCAGTATTGCAAGGAGAATCGACTCGACCACCATTCTCTGACATAAAAAAGAAATTCTCAATTACAAGCGGGAACAAGACGCGAAATGTTCGAAGACCTTCGTAGATGGTGAATGGGTAGAAAACGAATGCAAGAAGTGGTGGGATCCGCGCAGAAGATATGATGACGAGTCATGTAAAATAAAAATAGAATTTCGAAACCGACCTTCCCTAAACCTCGGTGTGACAAATCAATATGTATTCTTTCTTGATAAACTTGCACGAGGTTGATAAATATATTTATTTTCGGCTAACGTTTCGACGTCTTCGTCTTCCTCAGAGTCGGTGATCCGAGTCGATGGTCCCTGCTTGTTGTTCGCCTCGACGTTGCGTCTTCGCCTTCCTGTCGAGCCAGATCTTCCTCAGCGAGCCATCTTCTCGAATGAGGCATCCTCACTCAGTGATGCCCTTTTATACACGATGCTGATGGTGGATCTATAATGACAATGTCCGGTGGTAACAACTTGTATTTCTTCCGGACATACATCATTGCGCACATCGTGCAGAGGTCGGTGTGTTATCAGCTAGCACAAAGCGTAGTAATATTTCGAAACCTGAGTGAGGATGCCTCATTCGAGAAGATGGCTCGCTGAGGAAGATCTGGCTCGACAGGAAGGCGAAGACGCAACGTCGAGGCGAACAACAAGCATGGACCATCGACTCGGATCACCGGCTCTGAGGAAGACGAAGACGTCGAAACGTTAGCCGAAAATAAATATATTTATCAACCTCGTGCAAGTTTATCAAAAATAGAATTGTTCTTTGTCGCACGTCGGAGTTACTCAATGAGCTTCGATCGCCCGAAAAACACAAGGGGTATCGCACTTCTATCATGAGGCGGCGTATTTTTACTGTTTTTGGCGAGAAAGCAGCCACTGCTAACTTGTTTTGCTTTCACGGCATAGAGTTCAGTCATAGACGGGTTCGATGATAGAAATGCCGAAAGCAGTTTGGTTGATCCCGCTCTTAGATGAATCCTTTGGACGTGTCAGTTTTATAACCATAAAGAAATCGTTGTGTAAGTAGACCGTTAGAAGTTTTTTTTCCCACCAATATTTTTACTTGAGGCACGAAGAGATGAAGAGAGCGCTGACGGTTTTTTTCTCAAATTGTGAAGTTGTAGATCTTGGTTTAAGATCAGAAGATTATTTTAGGAGGCTCTGACGAACGATTAACAGGGCTCATGGAGATGCTTCAGATTTCACTCTGCTCGAAACCTGTCAAAGTATAGCTATTTAAACGCAGATTTCATCGTTTCCATTTGAGAAGTTTCTAGTTCGTTTTTTGCTGGAGTGCTGAAAATGGCCTATAGAGGAAATACTAATGTTTTCGAAACTATAGAATCAAAGTCATTTTGTCGCATTATTGACTGAAGATGAAGTAGTTAATGTCATATAGTATTCAGATATGATATCACCAATACCACCCTTGGTCTTGTTAATCGTTGAGGAACTCGATCGGGAGACGGCAAAGTTTCTATTTGTCTTTATTGAGTACAGGTATAGCCCAGCGGGTTTTGGTCGCCCTAAGGAATCACTGAGTATTAAATCTTCTAGGGTTTTCGCAAAGAACTATGCCGATGGGATAGCTGGCCCTCCTACTGTTCGTTTAGCTTCGTAGGTAATCCAATGGTTAGTGCTTCCTGTATATCGGCGGCCATTCGGGGGCATTACTTGTCCTGTCCACCTAATTTTCGATATTTGAGAGTGTATAGTGGCTCCCTGATTTTTGGTCGCTGATGTAGGTCGCGGCTTCCGATCCCTCCGCTTATTTGCTTTATACCAGATTCTGCAAACATCACCGTCTCAACTGTGCTTTCGATAACGCTAGGTGACTTTTCATCTTGCTCATATAGCGACCATGTTTCTGGTGCATACGTTAAGGCAATCGTAGAGTGGAATAGATAGGCACGCAGTCACGTGTTTCTTCTCCTCTTCACTATATCGCCGGTGCTCCTGAAAGCTTCCTAAGCCGCCATCTTCCTCCTGCTCAGTTTTGGAGCTGAGTTGTTCATCATGCTGATTTTCCAGCACAGGTAGACGCCATCATTAATTGCTGCAGTTTTTATTGAAACAAGCAAATGGTCTATAACAAGGCAATCATTCATTGTCTTCATGCGTCCTTTCCATTCGTAGATTCCCATTTGTCCGGATATACGTAAGGTGCGAAATCTGCAGAAAACTAATTTGCCATCCACTTGTATTTAGTTACTTAAATGAATTATTACATCCTATCCTTTCTCCCAAGCAATACACGCACCACTATCGTCAATGAAGGTAGTAGGGCTCTGTCATGGGTTTGACTGCGCTTTTTTTAAAAATAAACTCCTAAGCCGATCAAGTGTTGCACCACTGTGCACTTTTTTCTTATCCAAACTTTTTCTTCGTACTCTTTTTTCTTCCTGTAATAAGTAGGAACACAATGGTTTACCACCTAATCGTCGCTACGAGGTGTTCCTGTGTGTCGGGCTGCGATGAGCAGCGTGCTGTTTCTCCCCTCACAAGGTTCTTTTTAGCAATCTGTAGGGACCCTCAGTTTCTCTGGTTCTCCTATTCTGAGAGCGAATCCGACGTTTTCATCCCGAAGCCCAGTTAAAAGTACGTCAATAGCAGGAATCACCAGTGTCCTAGTATCAAACCAGTCGTATGGTGGAAAATCTTCCTCTGTTCAACTAGGGCGACTACCGCCTGTGATGGTGACAATCTGAGGAAGGCTTCGACTAGGCTAACCTCGGGATAACTCCTCAATGGCACATACAGCAAAAATGCTGCCTCGGTACCGCCGCACGTGTACTCCAGTCCAGAACGACGTGCGGTGAGAAGAGCGATGAGCGGAGATCAGATCTCGGTAATACATAGGTTATCGCAGGAAGTGAACAAAACAAACACTCCCACGACACGCCGTAGAGATTACTTTAGCTCTGCACCTGTAAGATCTGAAGTCTCTTTAGACGTCATCAAACTCCACGTAATCTTCCTCCCTATAAGAGACGAAAAGCAAGAAGATAAACAAACGCCAATTAGATGACGGAACTTTGTCGTTCTCGGAGGAAAATTTCCATTACGAAAGGTTGGAGGCGTCGGCTTGGTCGCAGACTTTACTATTTTCCTTCTGTTCAGCTTATATGAAATCCTGTCACCGTGCTTAGCCATTCTTAATCTCCAAATTTCATTTGAGAAGAAAATCACTATTATCACCTACTACTCACCAACTTGTGCAGCTGATGAGAGGGAACTTTACGCGTTCTACAGCAGATTGGAGGAAGTAATCCCCAACGAAAAGTTTTATAAATTCGTTGTTGGAGATTTCAATTCCAGGTAAAGACCAACGAGAATGAATAATGGATAGGAAAATTCCAATTCGAGATCGTAATAGGAGTGGAAACTGCCTCGTAGGACTTTTATCCTCAGCACATTTCTTCCATGGTAATTGATTTTTCGAGAGGAGAGTAAATCACCGATGGGCTTGGGGTCTTCTAACGGCACTACTCATGCGGAAAAAAACTGGAAAGGAACTATCATCGCCTAAGAAAAGCAGGACAAGTCATGTCTGACGAGGATATTCTCAATAAAGTCCTCTCCTCATGTAATTGGCAGATAAAGGAAAACCAAACCGACGACTGCAAGCTGCATGTCGAAGGACTTAAAAATTTAAAAATTATGCCGCATTCGTCTCAGTCGTCTCAGTTCCTCAAGCGAGAAGCTCAGACCTCATATCCATTCCTACTAAGGATTTGCTGAAGGAGAGAAGGGGACTCAAGCTTTATCCTACTCTAACACATAACACGGCTGTTAATAAATGCCAGCTGTAGAAGGTCTTTGGGAGAGAATTCACATTAGTAAAGACAAAAAGTTACTGGAAGCAGCTCAAAAACATCTGCTCTGAAGAAGAGCTGTCGAGACTGTGCAGTCATAAAGTTCTGTTTTCCAGCCTGATGAATGAAGATGAGTCTACCACCACATACCACCGTGATAACGAGTTGATGACGGAAAAGTCCAGTTCCGATCTTTTCCTTTCCACAATACCCGTCTCTTATGCTGAACTATCCACATGAGGAAAACTGCCTGAAATTCTACCCTCTGAAGTTCGATTTGTGATAGAAAGCATGAAGGGACACGCGGTTTCAGAGCCCGGTAATATAACCGTCGATTTACTTCGAGCTGGATGCTACGAAATTCATTTGGTTCTCGGAAACCATTTGACATTTTGTTTTCAAAAGGAGAATGGAGGCCAATAGAGATTATTGCGCGCGATCATCCTGCCCAAAAATGTTTTTTCACTGTATTCTATGAGCTCTTCACGAGGATTATCCTTTCGCGCAAATCATGGGCTTTGGATGAAGCACAACCAGTTCACCAAACAGGATTTCCATAGGGATTTTGCTGCATGGACATCCAAACCGTGTGCGGGGTCATGGAAGTCTGTCGAGAATACTATCTGCCTCTTGTCCTAACTTTTGTCGACAACGAAAAAGCTTCAACAGCGTGGAAACGAATGGAGTCTTGTCGACTAAATACTGGGCCGGTCCTATATACGAACACTATCTGACTAATATTGGAACTCTGGTGCAAAAATATTTTTCATCAACTCCTTACCATATCCATGGTATTCGACAAAGCCCATAGTATCGCGAAAAATGTTCACTGCCTCGCTGCAGTAGATGTTGAAGTCGCTCCACTTGGTCAGAAAGGACATACGCATAGATGGTAAATTACAATCAAATTTTCGTTTCGCTGACGAAATTGTCTTTTCAATATGTGCCAACGAGGCAGAATTGGTGCTGAATTAGCTTAACGAAGAAGGAAAAGGTATTGGGCTGCGAATAAATTGGACGAAGAATGAAAAACCCACGATGTGAAGGAGAATAAATTGAGCTGGATTGTTCTCTGATTGTAGAGACCAGCTCGTGCGTGTACCTTTAACGTTCAGTTAATGGAGTCGGAACTCCGCACTTCTATCTTCGATTGAGCAGTCCATCCAGCACTTTGTTGTGCAGCAGAGACGTGAGTTTATACTTCAACCACCTCAAGATCTCTACAAACCAACCACAGAGTGCTTGAAAGTTGTCTTTTAAAATTTAACGAATACACACTGATTGCGAAACACAAATGGATCGGTGATGTGATTTGAAGAACAGATGGTAGGTGAACGAAGAGAACAGTGGATTTTTCTCCAAGAGAATGCAAGCGTCCTCTTGAAAGATCGCCCAAATGGGCTGACGTGTTCGTGACTAATGTCAACTATCATCGTTCGTTGTTTCACAATCACGGAATGGGCCTGAAGGATGTCACCATGTTCGAGGTAGACCATCACCATGGACGACGATTGCGCGAGAGAGAAACGAACGGAAATTTTATTGTAACCCGCGCTAGCAGTGAAGACATATCATCCAAGTATCCACGTAGGTAATGTGGGTAACGAGTAGGTCAACATTTGAAACTGAATGTGGTATTTCAACATCGGTTCAGTAACATTCTGTTGTAAGCAAGAATTACACTAAACAGGAAGAATTTTTATGAAAACTGTTCGGGAGAAGAAGATTATATTCCAATTTTAGAATTTTGGTAGGTTTCCAGAATCGACTTTCTCTTAACCTCGGCATTGGAATATGAATGTATCGTTTTCTTGTTCAGCAATCGCGAGGTTTTTAAACAACATACATTTACTTCCATAAAAAACAATACAATACAACGCTAGCTGACGTTTCGGCAATATCGCCTTCTTCAGAGCCGCTTTTTCGTGACTTCCAATGAGGAAGTTTAGAACAGCTGATTATNTGCGACTATAATCAGCTGTTCTAAACTTCCTCATTGGAAGTCACGAAAAAGCGGCTCTGAAGAAGGCGATGCTGCCGAAATGTCAGCTAGCGTTGTATTGTATTTGGTAGGTTTGTTATTAAGCCTATTTTTTAATGTACGTTTTGTCTATTTTTTAAAACATGTGGAATAATCCAAAAGGTCTACTTTCAACTAATGTTGACATTGGTAAGCAAGTTGTTTTGTTCCTACGAATTGTCACTGTTGAACTGGCGCTGCTGCTGTTATAACCAGTACTTCGGTTTTCGATGTAACGGTTCGGTGAAATATCTTTCTTGGGGGCAGTTTTTCTTTCTTTGAGGGTGAAATGACTCGTAGGTTCTCCACATCGGATGACAAAACTAAGGACAAAAGTTGTGTGTTCCAAATATGTTTGCATTCAGTTAATGGTATAAGCACTTAAGGACTATAAGGACTTCTATAAATAGACATAAATTCACTATCCGACCAACGGTTATCAGTCATATGGAAATTATACCACACTAGTGTTGTATTGTATTGTGTTTTTCTATGGAAGTAAATGTATGCTATTTAAAAACCTCGCGATTGCTGAACAAGAAAACGACGCATTCATATGCCACACTGTTCTTCGTAAGATGAGTGATCCTAGTAAATAAGTCATTTAGTGCTAAATACCTACAACTGGATTAGGTCTGTAGAAGGTTGTACTTTATTTCTTTTGGCTTGTGTATATTTGACTGCAAATTGACTACTTGAGGAAATTTCTAATTTGGAAATAATAAATGTAGACATGCACCTTGGTCAGGTTCTCTAGTGTCGGAATAGTGATATTTAGTTCCTTTACTGCCACTGATCGCCACTGTAACACACACGTGGAATCGGTCCTGAGGTCCATGGCCCACCAAGCCTTCCATCCCTCCGGAGTCGGCAAATTGGTACCAGACTTGTCTAGAAGGATAGCAGCACTGGCTCGATACATCGGTAGGCCACCGCGAGTCATTGTAAAGGCCAGATATGCATTCAATCACCTCCAAACGATGCTTATTGAATTCGAATTCACGGCGCACCCCTCAGGGATCGATCAATGCCGAGAACTTTATTCTTTATTTTATTACCGCGAGGTACACGTTGAAGGCGCTAAGTGAAGTTATGTATTTAGAATTCGTAAATTCTACTTTATCGCTGCCTCTGTGACATTTATGTTCGACTGTTTACTGGGATTAATATTAGTGTAAGGTCTTAGATCTCCATATTAATGTCCAAGTAAATACATTGTTCATTATTTTTTTTTCTTTACAACATTCTTATATCCGTCCGCCATTGCTTATTTTTCGTTGTATTTCCCGTGTAAGCTTACTTTCGGCCCTGTATATGTTTATTCATTTTATAAAAACACTTCAGATGACCTAGGTTGTACTACGATGTCGTATTTTCTTCGAGAATTCGTCCCTCGTGATTCATCCTCGACGTTGAGCATTCCATCACCTCAGAAGGTTTCGGAACAGTACGGACGTCTTATCAAAAAGTACTATCCTGTGCGATCGAATGACAGCGTTTTGCGGGTACCATTGCTGAAAGATAGTGATGAAGCTCAACGAGGTATTGTGTTATCGAATTTTGGTTGAGCAGTTTCAAGAACAATTGCTCTTAAAGGAACATTTAAAACACTTACATGAAGGTGATCGGTAACTGGGTCAGTCTACGAAGAAAAGTAGCTATAAATGAAACCGGCCTGCCACATTCCTGGTTTGTCGTTTCTTTCCAAGCTCCTAAAAGGTCTATGTTATTCCTTCTCTTCCCTTTTTTCACTGTTCTATTTTGTCTACATGTACTTCCTGCTTAAATGTAGTCTGTGGTCTTTATGGTAAACTCACACCCGTGAATAATCTTTCCCTTTCAAGAGCCAACTTTTTTTGTTGAAGTAAAATAGTTTTTTAAATTTTTTTAGAAAGTTGTGTCCTCCCAAGGTGGTAGAAAAAAGTGGCAAGCTACTTTTTTCAACACACAAATGTCCTCTTTTCCCCTTTGAAGCAATTATGTTGCATTTAGATCTAGCTCCTACTTAGATTGCTTGTTAAGAAAAGTCACATTCGACGTGCATTCTGAGTTTTCGTTCAAAGCACGCTGTTCGTTATAGATATATCACTTTTTCACTCGCCTACATGATTTCTTGCCCAGCATCTAGTTGATACGATTTTTTTCGAGGAGGCATGACTTGGTTCAGTTTAAAACGTGTGTACATGTACTTCACAACGAGACGAGAGATTGTTATTGCAATGCAACCACAAGGATGCTAAGGTATGAGCAGAACTCGGAACCTCAGTGAGGCTTCGAACCCGTGATTAGGCACGGACAGCACGTGAGCCATGGGTAGGCGTAATTACGGATTCGAAACCCAACTGAGGTTCCAAGTTTTGCAGGTATCCCAGCGTTCTTGCGGTTGTATTTCACATAGTGCCTTGCCGTGAGAAAGGAATAGGCAGTAAATAAAGCTGGAAACATTGCTAATACAATATTTATTCCACAATAGGTAACGTTTGAGCAGATTCTTCTGTGTACAGCAAGGATAATATTGGCACGCAGTCTACTCCGCAAAATATTTTCGTAACCGTAACAGATGAAAAGCTTAAAGTCTAGGTTTAATTCGCTTGGTTAGATTTCATATGTTTCGTAATAACTTGTTATCTCACCTCTTACCTCACGCTGATTTTTTGCTAGGACGTGACGTAAGCTGGAAGAGATGGAATTTACTTACATTACATTCGCCGTCCTGAAGATGTTAAATCTCTTTCTAGCCTGAATAAGTTTATTGAAGCAAACCTCTACATTGTATCTATCCCGCTCGCGTTAGTACATTTCCTATGTACTATGAGGCGATATATATTTAGTGCATCGATTTCCAATACCGTCTTTCAGTTAACCACAGCATTGTTCAATAAGTTAGTGTTTTATTCTTGAGCAGACGTGACGTTATCAAGAACAAGATTTATTGAAAAACTGCTGACGTCTCGGCAGCAGCAGTTTCGCTTCCTTTAGAGCTTGGAGAGGTCAAATGACATGCCATCTACTCAATCTAACACTTACATACCAGCACTATATAGACTTATTGCGTCAATTTTCATTCGAATAGTAAATAGCGACAGCTGCAGGTGGTAGTGGGTTGGTTAATGATGCAGTTGATAAGGTAGCAAGGTATAAGTTCGACCTTCTCTCGATCGATCTCCTTTAACTTGCGTGGGAACGTCTTAGTTCGGCTAACTCCATGATTGGAAAGAGAACCAGCATTTTACGACATTCATAACGAAGACGAACTCCTCAAGCGGCTGCTGAAATAATCTGCGAAATCACAATGTTATACCTTTTATTTTCTGCCTACTATAATTTCGCGGCAGGGTATTAAGCGAAATACAACCACAATGTTGCTGAGATATTTGCAAAACTCTGGACTGCAGGTGTCTATGGTGGGGAACGAACGCGCTATTGTCCTTTCTGGGGAGTAACGCGTTCACCACCACACCATGCGGGTCCTTTGTTTCGCCTGTCTATCAGCTTTCAACTACAGCCGCAGCTTAACTGGGTTCTATGCCGATTTGGGTGCCCCAGATCAATCCCGCTGACGGGTGATTGTTGTGGCAAATATCGATAGAAATAGCTGAGAAACAGGCGAAACAAAGAACCCGCATGGTGTGGTGGTGAACGCGTTACTCCCCGGAAAGGACAATAGCGCGTTCGTTCTCCACCATAGACACCTGCGGTCCAGAGTTTTGCAAATATCTCAGCAACGTTGTGATTGAATCTGCGAAATGTTCAAAAACAAGGGCGATGAATGAAAACGAATCGAATACGGAATGTTGGGGTCCGCACAGTAAATGTGATGACGAGTTATGTGAAATAGATAAACATTAGTAAACACCTTTTTTTAAACACTCACCGTTTTGTTCTTTATAAGACTTCCAGTTGTTATTGGAGAGTAGCTGCGCACAGTCTCACTTGCCTGAGGAATGTACCTAGCTCGGGTCAAAAAATCAGCCTGAGGCAGTTACGGGGTCACGCGTCATCACAACACAGTCCTTGCAGCGGTTCTTTTTCGCATTCTTGGAATTCATCCAAAGTTCCTAGAATATTGTTGATCTGCTTTCATCCAATCTGATTTGCTTTCATGGTGGGAACCCACCTTGCAGTGGTCGTTGTTATATTAGCTGGCACATAGCTGAGAAATATTTCCGAAAACCGACATTTGTTTAATCTCGACGTAAATAATCAGTATTTACTTGGTTTATTGAGCCAGCACCCTCCCAACGGTTTATCGCCTCATCGTGACTTGAAGGTGTTCCTGGGTATGGGGTTGCGGTGTACAGCGGAGAGATTCATCCACCCAGCAGAGCTTCCTAAGCTGAGAAGCAGTTCGGCCTTCCATCATGAGGCCCATCTAAGAGTGAATCAATACCAGCATCTACCACCGGCCTGGTATCAAACTAGTCGCATAGTGGCAAATCTCCATGTGATCCACATGGCGGCAGCTGTCTATGGTGATGACGACCAGGACCAGGCTGACCTCGGCACTCCGGGGAAACACTGTGACTAAGCCAGGAAAACTAAAGGGCGGAAATCATGCTGGGGTCTAGTGAAGGTGGGCTATCCAAATATTCAAGTAAATATTGAGCTAACACAAGGTTGGTAAAAGGATTTATTCAGCTAATGTTTTGACTCTTTCCACTTCTTCAGAGCCGGATTGATTCGCGTGCATTGCCCATAGATGTTCATGCTGGCAATGTGGTTTTTCGTTTTCGTTACATGAATTTCGTTTGATGGTATTCAAGTAGATTCCTTTTGTAATCCAGAGTTAGCTTTACTAAAAAGTTTCCGTCTTTCATCATAAGTCAAGTATTGTTGGTCGGTGGGAGCTTTTCCCAGACATGTATGGTATCAATTTGCTGATTTTGGAAGTATCGGGGCTTGGTGGGGCAGGTCGAACCAGCGACCATCGTTATATGGTACAACATTTTTAGCCAGATCGCTTTCTGGGTTTAGCTGTATTACAGCATACTGGAACATATAGAAAAGTATTACAGTTGCTAATGTTAGAGCAACTGTTGAAGAAGTACGTTCGCAAGTAAATGAAAATGCTGAGCAAGATGCTCGCATGTCGTTTTATCGATCTCATTTCTGCGTTACATAAAAATCATTGTGTTTAGAACAAAAAACGAAGACGATGTTCATTTCTTACTTACACAGGTTTTAGTTTGTCTCACTTCTTTCTCTTCCCTTGTAAAGGAATTTAAGTTCCAACAATCCAACAACTACGCTGTGCTTCTCGCGGTGTATTATGTGCATTGAACTCAACACTGCGGTTACAGTGTGCCCCAAAGATGACCACGCCCCTTTTTATTTTTTGTTCCTTCTTATAATTCGCTTGTGGCGCAGTGGATGGAGGCGCCACTGCGACACACATGTGGAATCGATCCCCGCGCCCATGGCTCATCAACTCATCCATCCCTCCGAGGTCGGTAAATTGGTATCAGACTTGTCTGAAAGGACAGCAATACTGGTTCGATATATCGGTAGGCCACCGCGAGTCAGGCCAGATATGCATTCAGTCACCTCCAACAATACATAATGAAGTCGAATGCATGGCCCATCCCTCAGGGATTGATCAACGCCGAGTGCTTTATCCTTTATCCTTTTTTGTCTTATAATTCAGTTTTTTCGCGCAAATTTTTATGTTCCAACTTTCCTTTATATGCTGCATGCCCGCCATATTCTCCTACATATCCTCCTATGTTTTTAGAACGTTTTAAACCTTTTTTGTATGGTGAAAAGCTTCAAGAGCCTTCCAATCATATTCCTCTCAAGATTTGATGACTTAGTCAATTTCCCAACATATATTGAGTACTTCAGTATTGGTTTGTATCGTCGATTTTCGGCTTTATTTGAGCACAACGGAGTTGAGAACCTGTAAGAAAAGATACTTTGTGCGGAAGTATATTGATAAAGGCGCATTCAATGTGCTTACTACGGAACAACTTTGTATTCTTTTGGCATACAGCAGCCCTAGTGTTAATAAGAGAGATCTTTGTGTGTTGTGCACCGAAGAAGGTTCTCTGTGAAAGAAAAAACTTGTCTGGAAAAGTTTTTCGTCAGATCATAGGCATACAGAAAACTTTCCACTTACTACGCCGTGAATAAAATTTGCGTAGGTTAAGTTATCGAATGAGTATAGAAAACTGACAAAAAACCTTGCGAGGCAAATAAACAGCGGAAAGAAAATGCATTCAGAACAAGGTTCACTGTCCATTCTGGTCCGACTTATGCGTTGATTTCAATGATTATGCTTTAGAATATGTTAGTATTCAACTTGTATTCTTTCTTTGATAATCTTACACTAGGTTGATAAATTGACGGCTCTGATGAAGACGAAGGCGTCGAAACGTTGGCCGAATAGAATTGTTTATAAACCTTGTGTAAGCTTACCAAAGAAGGAATGAAAGTTTATCAGTCATACCGTGGTTAAAGGAAAGTCGGTTTTAAAATACGTTAGTATTATTCTTTTCGGGCGTATCCCGTTGATGGGTGATTGCTGATAAAGGATGAAAGGATAAAGACATAAAGGACAAAGGATAAAGCTCTTGGCGTTGATCAATCCCTGAGGAATGCGCCATGAGTTCGATTTCATTAAGCATCGTTTGGAGGTGATTGAATGCAAATCTGACCTTTACAATGACTCGCGGTGGCCTACCGATGTATCGAGCCAGTTCTGCTATTCTCCCAGACAAGTTTGCCAATTTTCCGGCCCCGGAGGGATGGGGGTCTTGGTGGGCCATGGGCGCTAGGATCGATTCCACGTGTGTGTTGCATGGTGCCTCCTACCACTGCGCCACCTGCGCTCTGGTTGCTGATAGCATTTGTAAAACACGGCTGAGAGAAGGGCGATACGAAGGATCCGCCTGGTGTGGTGTTGAACGTGTTAGGTCTCGGAAAGAGTAATAGCGTGTTCGATTCCCACCGCAGACACCTACTGTCCGAAGTTTTGCAAATATCTGAGCATCTTAGCCCTTTTATTTACTGCCTTTTTCTTTTTAATGACAGGGTATATTGCGAAATATAACTTTATATCTATAGTTATATCTGAGCATCATTGTGGTTATATTTCGTATCATACCATGCCATGAAAAAAGAACAGGCAATAGATAAAAAGTGACCACATAAACTTGGTATCGTTTTTTTTACTTATTTGGTTTGGTTTTCTAGCTTTGCTTTTAGAAATCGGGCAGTTACCTCAACTATCGTCGGAGCTATCCAAAAAAATTCACGTAGTAGGGCCTCCTTCCTCTTTCGCTACAACTGCTATTGCGAAGACTCTGTTGGCGAAGTTAGTTTCAGTTCACGACGCATTTCATAGTATTCAATTTTTAACCTTATCGCTTACGGTGTGCTTTGTAATTTTTGTGCCATTTCTTTCTATTAATAAAAAACCCTTGTCAGATACGGAGATTTATTGGAAAAGAAGGAAATAGTGGAAAATGCAAGCAATTCCAATCGTATGGAAAACTTACGTGGTGGAGTAGAGCGTAGTGATCATGCAACGGTAAGTTTCGATATTTACAATACCCGCGGTTTGGTTTTCATCTCACACATCTTACATTGTTATTTCTACACTTTTTTTTGTAAAGTAGGATGTGATTCTGGTCCGTCCACAAGCCATTTTCGTGGACACCTAATTTCCGGTGCTGCTGTTCTTGGTGATTGCTAGTCATTTCCCTATTACTACTGGCTAGGCTTCTAGAATAGGCTTTACCATGTCACTCGAAGGGTATCAACAATTCTTTGTTTCAATTTTCTTCTTAGAATTGAAATTTTCGGAAAGTTGGAAACAAAGCTTAAACATCAACGCTACACTGGAGGAGACTGTGTATGCCACGCGGGACTTCTTGTAAGCAATAGTCACAATGCCGGAAACCTCAAACTTGGGTAATTAAACCGTTTATTATAATTATACAACAATTATGGCATAACAATACAACTGTACAATTAATACAACAATGATACAGGTAATGAATAGGCGCAGCCTGATTTCTTGTGTTCAGGTTGCTCAAGAGTGAAGAGGTTGTCATAAGACTTCGACCACATGAGATCGGTGTGAGGAAAGGATATGGTGATTTGGGCAGCATTGCTGTGACCTGAGCTAGTCAGCCGTGGAGCCGTTTATATACCCTTTGGGTTGGGCGGAGTCAGGCTACAATAGGCGGAGTCGCGTTACAGTAGGTGGAGTCAGGCTACAGTATGCGGAAGGACGGCTGCCGGAAACATTTCACAAGCGTTGCAATCTGATAAGGCGATAGTCAAAGCATAGGACTGTAACTGCAGATGCTTTTCATGAGATAACCGCCAACGAAATGTTAGCCATGTGGTTATCGGATCGTTATAAGGTCACCGGAAACAGTATTTGAAATGTTTGGCATAAGGTTGTAATTGATTTACATAGAGAACATTCCAATATTCGTAAAGAATGTTCTCTATAGAGACCATTGTGTACTATTGGCCGAAACTCCACTTGTCTAGTCACTTCACGACTGTAAATACAAACCTGTATTAGGTGCTCCAAAAAATGCGCATTTTACCATTGTATAACGATAGAGTTTGTACTGTGCAGGCAAAATTCAGTATGTTTTTGAAGTTTATTTGCTTTTTATTTTTCTTTTCGTGGTAGGGTATTATGTGAATACATCCACAAAGATGCTGAGATAGGAACAAAACTCGGAACCGCAGATGGGCTGCTTCGAATTGGCGATTACCCTTTCCGGGGGTTAACGTGCTATCCAACACATACATTCTCGTTAAAGGGTGATTGCTCATAACACTGTTAGAATAAAAACCTGGGACAGAGAAAGACAGAGCAAGGGTCTTGGTTGGTATAGTGGATGAAACAAGAGCTCCTGGAAAGGGTAATCTGGTTCGAAACCCAACTGAGGTTCCGGGTGTTGCTCATATCTCAGCCTGCTTGTGGTTGTATTTCACAGAATTCGGTATATTTAAATGGATTTTTGTTTTATTAGATGGATTTCACCGGTTGTTTTTTCGGACACTTGGCCATTGAAATCAGTGCACTTCGGGCACAGTGTGTTGAGGTTGCTAGTTTTTTAATGGTACTTCGTACTTATTAGCAGCAGAGAAGTGATCATGGTAATCTTTTGATACTGCTCCGTGTTAATTTGTATGGTACTATGTAATATAGTTTTTGTCAGGCTGCATTCTGCTTTCTTTTTCGTCTCACCATTCTAGTTTTTATTATGCAACTGGGTTTTTTGTGTCGAGTTTTCGAATTGTATTCCATTGGATCTCAGAGTTAACTTCGGGACGTTTAAACTGCAGATTCCGACCGGACGTTGTGTGTGCTGGTTATATTTCATAAGACATCGTTTAAATATTTTGTGGGTGGTGCGCAGAATTTTCTACGTGGTCGAAGTACCAACTCATATCTGCACTGCGTAACAAAGCGTTTGAAGAAGAGTTAAATCTGGAAGGTGAGCGCGGAGTTTTGGCTGCGTTAACAGGTAGCTGTCTTTGGGAAGCCTGGACGCGGTCCGTTTTGCCTTATTTCTTTTCTCTAACTCCTCTCTTATGCTATGCTATATGTCCATTGAACGCTCAAGGCACCACTTATAATATGGTTTCTAGTCAGAGAATTGTCCAATTCGATCTATTCACCGTCGAAGGTTTTTTTCAATGGATTGGGTCTTCTTCTGATTTATGCATGGTACATTCTTTTTTCTTTCCGCCTCATTGAGCTAATTGATTTATCGTCTCCGTTTCGCCGGTATTTCTTAAAAAGATGGTGGTGTCGGCAGTGAAACGAAGGCAGGAATTTGCGTTCATTTCGTGCACCATTCTCACTCCATCTGTTCCCTTCGTTATTCACTGTAGTGTGGCTGTGAACAGTTTTGGCGAAATGATGTTGACTTGTCCAGCTTTTTTTCCTGTAGTGATATGAAGTGGTCGATAGAAAAGATGTCGTGGTGCAGTTCCTATACAGTCAACTAGCGTTCTTATATATACACACATCACACCTTGATTGGGGAGCGCTTGTAGGTTGTATTCATCTAGACGCTGTGAAACGTTTTTCAATGGTCGAGAACATTTCGAACAAAGATCGGATGGTACTGCCAACAGACTTCGATGAACCGTGACACTGTTTAGATATGGTCCATGCAGTTGAATACCTGTCGAAATCCTGACCGCTCAACTGGTTTTAACTCACATAGAGTTCCTGATAGTTAGATTCATTTCCGGAAACAGGTTGTAAAATATAATCAACTAGTAAATTGGAAGGTAGCTGCTAAAGCATATCCTCTGCTCTTTTGGAATATGGTCATTTTGAAAACAAGCTATCATATGGGTTGCAAGAAGCGCATGGAGAATCTGGCTTACTCAGTAACGCAGCTATAATGTTGCTGTGTACTAAATCTCTCAAACGTAACTCGAATTTTAGAAGGAAATCCCAGGAGTGTTCAGGCATAGGTATTGTGAAACGAAGAAAGTTTATATACAATTTTCTTGTTGGTATCAGTATCACAGGGGAGGTGGTAATGATCTCATGTTCTTTGGTGAGGGCTTGTAGCGAAATATTACAACTGCAAATCCTCCGACTGCATTTCGTTGCGCTACTTATTTTGCGTGCTCCCAGTTGTTTTTTCTGCCTACCTCTACCGATATAAATTTCCATAAAATCATCTGCAGTTGATTAGTAACCGCTTATGCCCACTACTCTACGATCAAATTTCAGTTTTCTTCATATCTCTAGCGACATCTTATTGGTGGTGAGTAAGCTATCTTCCCGTTTGAAGAAGTGAAGTGTGTTCGACATATCTTTCTCGTTCGAAAAACAGCTCCTAGTCTAGGCTGCTAAAGTCTCCTTCATATGAGGGACACCTAGCCGGTTAGTCGCGAGGCTACGTGGCGCGTCCTCAGGTGGCGGATAGGGGGTTAATCGCCGACCAAAAGCGACCTTTGCTTCCTTGAGACGCAGGTAGATCCAGGGGATGGAATCCTAGTTTCTCTTGCGCTGATTTGGCACATACTTTTTGTATTTGCTAGCCGTATTCATGCATGCGTGTGTGGGTGAGTTCTTGCTTATGCGGATTGTATTCTACGAGTCAATTCGGCCAAAAGCTTGCAATCAAGTGACTGAGAAGTATATGGAAGGCGGTTAGAAGTCGCCTCCAAGAAATCTCCATGTCCACTTTGGGGGAACCTGGTAAGCTACCCGTGAGTATACCCAGCCTCCACGTTAGAGCCCAGCAAGCTATACGTGGGTATCAGAAATGCTAAACACAGTAAAAAAAACGGGCCTCATCTCTTGGCCCCGAAAGAGCCTCCAATTTCGCAGCGTTGGGTAGGACGAGTACGGAGAGGCTGCTAAAAACTCAGGGCCAATGGAAGGTGCCTGGATTTCAAAGAACTATTGTGACGATCTGTACCTACAATGCACGTACACTTGCATCCGAGTTCTCGATAGAAGAATTGCTCATGCAAGCAAGAAGGGTAAAGTACGACGTCATCGGCCTGACTTAGATCCAGAGCTGAGCGGAAGGAAACGAGCTGCTTGGGGAGCTTTCAAGAGCATCGAGGATGTAGTGAGGAAAACAAAGGACACCTAACTCCGTGCCCACCTTTTCGATTCAACGGTACTTCGTGCCCTAACCTATGCGTTAGAAACCTGGTCGCTGCGTAAGCGGGATGAAAGGTCACTCAGCGTTATCGAACGCGCATTCGAAAGGACGATGCTAGAAGTATACCGTTCCACACAAGTAAGGGATGGGATCCGGAGGTCCGATCTGCATCAACGATCAAAAATCAAAGATACTGTTCTGTACGCCTAACAGTCGAAGATAAGGTGGGCGGGACACGTAATGCGTATGAATGAGAACCGATGGACAAGAGCCGTTAGTGATTGGATTCCTAGGGATGTCAAACGTACTGCAGGAAGACCACCGACCCGATAGTCAGAGTTCTTCACAAAGAGCCTCAAAGAAAGATATAATGCTCGACGAGTCTCTAGAGCGAGCAGAACCTGCTGGACTACTGTTGCGCGCAACAGGGAAAAATGGAAGATTTACTGGCGCCCGCTCAAGTCATTTGGCGATCAGCGGGACTACAGGTGATACTGCAGTCTTTGGCTGGGTCTTCTTTGCTGTGCCAAACATGTATGGATAAGTTTTCATCAGAATGTTTTAATCGAATATAATACATTTGCCTTTTTCTTCTTATACGATGACAAGAGTTCTTTCCAACGTATGGGTGAATCGATTCCTCGTATAGAGAAGTTGGTCATTACAACCAGCCATCGCCGAGGCGCGATATTTTGCTCGTGAGATTGTCGAACTCCGCAAGACTATGCATCTGAATAGTACTCCTTACATACTTTTTTAAAAAATAGTTGTCAGATCTTCTATAATATCGAAATCTCATGCCGATCGAAATCACAAAGTGCATATAAAGTGTGGTGCGTGACACAAAGAGACTAACGGTGTTCGTCGGGTATTAAGGGCTAGTTGTACAAACAATACTTGCTACAGAATGTTTCATAAAATTGTGCGGCGTAACCTTCTCCAACGGCGTAGGAAATAACTGAACGTGAAAAAAAGGGAATTTTGAACAGAAACCGGTGAGGGTTCATGTTCCGTTCTGATATGTTGTTATGTATGTATTCTTGCGTTTTCGATGTATTGGGGGAGTCTTCTTGTCTTGAACAAATTAACGCCATAATTGAAATTATCGTGTTTTACATTGTCTGTAGCAAGTTATTTCAAGGGTACTCAGTTGGTGTGCGTTGGCTTGTCATGCGTTTTCGATGTTCTCCGACAGTTAAGCCGAAAAGATTCAGAGCTTTGTGTTCAGGCACTTGATTCGCTTATGGCTTTATTGCAGGTCAGGAATGGTATCATTTTCTAATATAGCAGTGATTTTTCTTTACTGAACACAATAGTACTCAAAGTTTCTATATCAGAATTTGCCAGCTGATAGTTTCTGCAATGAACCGAGAGCGTCCATTGAGGCTATGATGAAAGTGTTGCGATATTTACGTGAGGAAGGTGAATGTTTCTCTTTTAGAACTTTGTTTTCATTAACACGCTCGCGGCAAATGACACCTATAGGTGTTATAATGGCTTTGCGAGAGTGGCATGTATGGCATCAACAAGTTTCATTTTCTTTTCAAGAGTTTATTTTAACGTAGAGAACCATTTTCCTATACTTTTTTTTACCAATTGATAGTTTGTAGAACATAGGTGTTTGTGTTAGGCGTTGTTCCGGGAAAAGTTCTATACTGGACTTAAAAATGTACAAAAACCCTTCTTCCATACGAGTTCACCACAAGAAATTTGCATGTTAGTCGACCACTGTTCCAATTCTAATTTCTATACTGAATGGTAGTTATCGTATAGAGTGTGCGGGTATAAAAAGTGTTGAAATAAGGATCAAAGGTTGCTAAACACTTCCAAACGCTGACAGTAATGTCTTTGTGTGAAGCACTTTGCTAGCACAGTAAATAGCCTTTACCGATAAATACAATTGAACCGGTGGAATGATAGAGCAAAGCCTTTTCTACAATATATTCATGCTCATAACTCGTGTTATCCTTTAGTTATCGAAATATTATTTTTTTAAACTAGAAAGTCGGTAAAGGCTGAAAATTAGGCGTTCTCCAGTCTGCAACAAATCCTGGATTATACATCGTCACCTGAGTGTTAAACGTTGGTCACTACAGTTACGCTCTGGAATCGTGATTTTTCCACTGTTCCGTTTGGATTGGTTGTGTGAAGGTAGAATCTAAGCGGTGGGAAACGTTCTTCTTGCAGTGTGTTGTTGTGCGGGCACTATCATGCTTCTGTAACTTAAACCACAGATTTGGCCAACTGCATTTACTTAATCTATCCATTTGCTTAGAGGTCGATCAACAACTGTACAAACGCTCTTAGGGATATTGGATAGTTTCGACACATCCATCATAGGGGGCGGGATGGAAGGGACAACGACATAACACATCTACGACAGTGCAGTGATTTCATTCCGTTCTTAAGCGGAAGTAATTTTGTCTTTCAACTTCAAAGGAATATATCTCAGCTTGTAATGAATTTTATTAATTGGAGTAAAAGCTGTTATAATCTAGAGACCTTTTTCAGTAGTTATATCAGTTTATCAGTAGGGTGCAGATTTGCTATTCTACCATAGTCATTTTTCTTCCACTTTTTCAATGAGGCTGCTATCTTGATTAGCAATACCATCAACGCAATAACTTCCATCGTTGAACCAAAAAACATGAACTTGTCCACGATTTGAATACGGAGAGTGCTGTTTTTTTTCGTCAATAAACGATTTATTTCTGATAATTAGAGAACTTTTGATGTTAAGAACATCACAAGGTAATAGAAGGTTTCTTTTATCCATCTAGAGGTGTTTATATGCTACGTTTCACTATATTTCGCCTGCCAAACACATTGAAAGGATTACATGTGTCGAGTTCATTTCGTTATTTCTGACAACCGACCATTCCACGATAGTCATGACCAAATATAAAATAAAGGGTAGAGTTCTTGGGGTTGATCAGTACCTGAGGGATGCGCCATGCATTCGACTTCATTAAGCTTCGTTTGGAGATGATTAAATGCATATCTGACCTTTACGATGACCCGCAGTGGCCTATCGGTTCATCGAAACAGTGGTGCTATCCTCCCAGACAACTCTGGTACCAATTTGCCGACCCGGAAGGGGGAAGGTTTGGTGGGTCATGGGAGCGGGACCAATCCCGTGTGCAATGCAGGGGGCCCCTTGAATGACTGTGTGCGCCACACGAGTCCATTACGTTTGAGATATAGATTGAAATATTGTTTATGAGAGGAAAAATGAATGTGCAGTAAATTACACTGCTGTGAATTAGTGGATAGAAGCAGCACATGTAAGGAGTTTTGCCAATCGTAGTGTAGTGCTTCGTGCAATAAATTTACAAACAGATAGCTCAACAATTGAAGACTGTTACATAATATTAACTTACTATTTACTGCTTACTCTTTTATGATGCTGAGATATTTGCAAAACTCCGGACCACAGGTGTCTGCGGTGGTGAACGAACGCGCTATTGCCCTTTCCGTGGAGTAACGCGTTCACCACCACACCATGCATGCCCGTCGTTTCGCCTGTCTCTCAGCTAGTTCTATTGATCTTTTTCGTTCCCCACCGCAGACACCTGCGGTCCGGAGTTTTGCTTATCTCTCAGCATTATAGTAGTTTCATTCTTTGTTCACGATTAAGCTGACGTTTCGGCGGATTTCGCCTTCCTCAGAGCCTGGAAAGGACAAGTTGATAGCAATCTACTCGGCCAGACGCCTCCATAACCAAACAAAGAAACTCTAAACCAAGATTTCAATAACTTTGAACACAGCTTTGCACACTTACCGCTTCCTATGAGGTTTCCACTAAGTATGTCACGTAGAGACCAACCGCACAGAAACCACGTGGAAGTATAATGCGCCCCTCACAACAGAAAAGCAGTTTTATATACTGCCCTATATCACGCGTGATAATGAGGCATTCTTCCCTGCGGTTCATTTTCGGATTTCTGGAATTAATCCAGGGTGCCTCGAGAGTTTTTCGCGTCTGTGTTCTTGATTCGCGTGCGAGGATCGTGACACATACTTCGAAGTCGTCCCCGTTATGTCTCTGGGTCCTATGCGTGCCTAGCGGGGTATTTGGTCTATTTTTGCCGGCTAGGTGTTCTTTCATGCGCACACAGAGGGGTCTACCCGTTTCGCCAATGTATTCGTCACCACACGTCTTACAGGAGATCAGATAAACTATACCCGAGCTCATGCAATCACCGTCTCTATCACTGGGGCAAATTATGCAATTTTGAGTTGCACACAGACGGTCATATAGGCGGTTACGAACTAGCTGGCGCTTAAGATTACTCGGTGGTATTTCAACTACGCTTACCGAATTCTCTAAACCCGCCCTTCTTAAGCAGCGTTTTATAGCTGT
>UYYA01004958.1:24715-49988 GCA_900624975.1 Angiostrongylus costaricensis
TTTTCCTTCGTGTTGTGTAAGGAGTTCGAATACGGCTTGCATTGCGGAGTCATTCGACACGTTTGTATAAAGGGCGGTAACGTCGAAGGACTCCATCACGCACGCGCTGTTGGGCTGCGCAGTACGTAGACGATCCAGAAATTGCATGAGTTCGGGTATAGTTTATCTGATCTCCTGTAAGACGTGTGGTGACGAATACATTGGCGAAACGGGTAGACCCCTCTGTGTGCGCATGAAAGAACACCTAGCCGGCAAAAATAGACCAAATACCCCGCTAGGCACGCATAGGACCCAGAGACATAACGGGGACGACTTCGAAGTATGTGTCACGATCCTCGCACGCGAATCAAGAACACAGGCGCGAAAAACTCTCGAGGCACTCTGGATTAATTCCAGAAATCCGAAAATGAACCGCAGGGAAGAATGCCTCATTATCACGCGTGATATAGGGCAGTATATAAAACTGCTTTTCTGTTGTGAGGGGCGCATTATACTTCCACGTGGTTTCTGTGCGGTTGGTCTCTACGTGACATACTTAGTGGAAACCTCATATTAAGCGGTGAGTTTGCAAAGCTGTCTTCAAAGTGATTGAAATCTTGGTTTAGAGTTTCTTTGTTTGGTTATGGAGGCGTCTGGCCGAGTAGATTGCTATCAACTTGTCGTTTCCAGGCTCTGAGGAAGGCGAAATCCGCCGAAACGTCAGCTTAATCGTGAACAAGGAATAATAACGCCTCGCGTTTGCTCAACAAAAATACGAAGAAAATTACTTGATCAATACCGAGGTTAATAGAAAGTCGGTGGTGATAGTAGTTTTATTTCTCAAAAATACCCTGCCGTTAAAAAGAATAGGTAGTAAAAAAGGTTAAGATTGTGATTATAACTATAGCTAACTGGGTTCAATGCCGATTTGGGCTTCCCAGATCAATCCCGTTCACGGGTGATTGCTGATGGTAAAAGATCCATAGAGCTCGCTGAAAGACAGGCGAAACGGAGGACCTGCATGGTGTGGTGGTGAACGCGTTACTCCCCGGAAAGGAAAATGGCGCGTTCGTTCCCCACCGCAGATACTTGCAGTCCGGAGTTTTGCAATTATCTTAGCATCATTACTGTTACATAAAATAAGGGAGAAAGTGAAGACGCGGAGCAATCAGTATCCAGGCGATTAGCTTTACTTCATGCTTGAACAGGGCGGTGAGGTCACAAAATCGGGCTGTCAAATGGTGGTTCCTTGCCCGGTGATTCTAAATTGAGATAGATCTAGAGCAGGCACGATGGCTTAATAACCAGTGATTTGATACGATAGATTACATGATAGAAGTAAGTAATACTACGAGGAATACATAATTACAATAAGGGACATGTTGTGGTGGAAGTTAGAGAATATCTCACGGGAAATATTCTCCGGAGATATGCTTCCTGAAAGGAGTAACCGCCCTCGAGAATGTACGAATTTGAAGTAAAGACCAGTTAACAGGTGCAAAAGCTGGGAACATTAATGGATTGGTGAACGCCTTTATAATTTTTATGTGAATAAAAGAAAGAGTCATTGTTCTATCAGTCTTGAGGAACATTCTTGAGATCAGGAAGTTTTGAGAAGATCAGAACCATATTTAACGCTCTCCCTTATGTGGTTATAGTCATCCTATACTTCCTTAACAAACTTTGCTCTTTTGTCTTCTTGCACTGTTTCTGACTGACCTCTGTCTTGAGATGACTTCCCTATTTACAGTGGGTTTTCTTGTTCACCGTTTCTGATTCCTTTGCAGTTTTTGATTCATTATGATGGTCAAAAATCCAATATTATCGCTTAGAACATGTCAGCTGACGAAGATTCCAACGTGTGACTTGATCATCTTCTCATCGAGAGTGGCATTGAAGAAATTGGAGATGTGAAGATTCAGTGCAAATAACTGAGAGATTTTTAGGGTTTGTTTATGACTGATATTTGGGTTACACTTGAGCTATAGCCAAGAGGAAATCTTGGTGGACTCAAGCCACTATTGGCGGCTTTACTGTAGGCCAGTTCTTCCGCCTGGTCATCAATGTTTTGCGAACTCTTGGTAGAACTGCAGTGCACCCCATTGGGCATTAGCGTGCAATTTCAATGACTGATTTCAAAGACTAATCTGTTACTTTGTTACGTTGGATGCGAGAGTGCTTCGACATTGTGTATTCCGCGTTCCGTTCGAGAAAGCGGCAGCGGTTCGAAAAAATGGAGCTGATGTGTGGGAGGTTACAAGGATGTTAGAGCCATCATGATCGGAAGTACGTTGCTTACGTGCTAGGGAGGTTAACACAAACGCAGTTATGGGCAAGAATTGTAAACTTTGATTCAGGATAGCTTTTGGGTACGCTGGAATGATTTCTGGGTAGTCCTCGATTTTGATTGTAAGGAAGAATTGCAGAATGTTATTGTTATCATTGTTAAGGAATATGATGTAGGACATACATTTGTACCTGTACTGTCGTGTATGTTCGTGTGTTAAATTCAAAATGTAAACAGTATATTGTAAAATAAGTATAAAATAAAAGCGTGGCAAGGCTTGATAAATGTTTCGAAAGACAAGCGGGGTTTAATCTCAATAATGAGCGCGTGCTCAATGAATGCTGAGCCCCTCTGAGGTTTTCTCCCTTAATGGTCTTATCATAACCAAAGCTTTCTCTAAATATCGATCTTATGCTAGCCAAAGATTTCCCCAAGTGTCGAATCCTAGAGTTCGAGTAGAGGCGTAGAGTGTCATTATCAATGATCATACTGTTTGTGCTGTACACTTTCTTCAACGGCAACAGTATATCGTCGCAAAATGATCTCATTCAAAAGAGATCTTTTAAATCACTAAGTGTAGAGAACAGCTTTTCTGACTTTGGATTTTCGCTTGACAAATCATGGAAGGAGTACAGAAAGCGCGATAAAAACCGCTGTAATCCACTTAAGCGGTGTGATACCATCTCGTGTGAAGTAGCCGTCAATGTGTTAAACATGTGGTATTTTATCCAGTGAACCCATGGTGACCCCAAAATGCATCATTTGTGGACTATGGACTATGGACTATGACTTGTGTGTTTTTAAGGCATCTTTTTTTTCAAAAATTTTCCAGTTCTTTCTAAATATTGGGTGTTAGAGTGATCTACAATTAAGACAATACTTCTTAGAAATCATATAAACCTTTAAGGTCATAGAGTAAACCTGTTTAGCAAGCTTAGCAACTTCTCGGATCTTGAAGTACTCCAGTTATCAAAAATCTAACGGCAGTTGTCTAAAAACTTACTTCTTTGTCGCAACTGTGTTAAAGGAAATAAAGACTTGGGTGTAGCTAAGGAGCAATAATGTGGTGAAGACAAGAAAATGGCATTGCTTGTGCACAAAAGGATGGACAAATTTTATCGCATGAGACAAGTTTCATGGAGCTATTTGCAACTAGTTCAAAGAAAAACCTAAGCTTAGAACGAATTTGTAGCAGAGCGTTTCTGATAAGAGCCATGTATTCTGCGTATAATTTTGAGTGTTAAAGTATGCTATAAAGATTCATGGCCCCTCCTTCTTCATCACCCCGCTAAATTAGGAATGGAAATGACCTGTAGTCATGTATCATTAGAGCCAACACTTATGTTCAATTAGGTGCTTTAAAACCGTCATCCATGCAGACGGCAGGTTTTTGTCTTTGAAAAACCATCAGCATCCGTTTATATAATAAAGCCATTCTGATTCTGGATTCTTGCTTAACACTTATGTCCAACTTGAATTGATTTCCACCCAAACGATGCTGAAATAACAGCGGATTTCAACTTTAGACCAACACCTGTTAGTTCAAAGTGAAGGCTCTTGATTCAAATAAAGGCCACGGGAATCTACTGATCTTTATCAAAGCATACATGGTCTCTTATTCTACCAAGATAAAGGCTTGATTTTATGTAACCCAGAGATCGTAGTTACTAGTACTAGATCGTCTGCTTTTTGCGTAATTGCTCGTATTTTAAAAACGAAAACGATTGAACATGGGACATTTCTTCCACTGGAATAGATGATGTCCCCGAATGATTTTTCATGGTTGACGAGGTTGGGATTTTGTTAGGAATTTTAGAAATTTCAATTTCTTCCTTGTTTCTTCTGGAGTTTATAATATTAAACAACTTCAGAGGTCAAATAATGGTTTGGTACCTTAAATTTACTGCCTATTATTTTTTTCGTAGAAGGATATGAAATATAACCACAAGGATGCTAAGATATTTGCAAAATTCCGGACCACAGGTGTCTGCAGTAAGGATCGAAGACGCTATTATCATTCCGTGGCTAAAGTGATCGCCACCACACCATACGGGTACTACGTTTCGCTTTTCTTTCAGCCGTTTTTTGTAGGTGCTATCACATAGTACATGTTTTGCAGGTACATGTAGCCATGGAAAAGATAATGAGTCCGATCTCCACCATAATCACCTGCGGTCCGGAGTTCTGCAAATATCTCAGCATCGTTGTGGTTATGTTTCAAAAATCAGTTTTAGAAGACCATACTTACTCATAAATAAGTAGAGAAAAATCTCTTCCATTAGTCCGTCAGCATTCAGGTTCCTAATTTACTCTAGTTGTCGAAGAATTTCAGCAGTTTGAGAAAAGCGTTTTCCGGACTCCAAGTGTTAAGGGTTGGAGAGGAAAGTCTTAATTATTTTTTAATTTACGAAAAAATGTGCCGTTATGGCCTAGATAAGGTTTTAAATCACTGTCTCTACGCTGTTCATTTGATAGGTTCGCCGTCAGTGTGTTCTCGAGCCTCCAGTTGCTTGGCTGCGCTGGCTGTTTGTAGTGGTCTACCAGATCATCTCATGGAAGCCATCGAAGCATTGATTTGCACAGAACGAACTGATCCTCAGGTGATCACGATCGGTTTAGCATCCTTTTTTGTGAACAAATTATTGATTAGTGATTTCTGGAAAGAGTAACGACTGCAGCACATTACTCTACCTTTCGATGTTACTGTATTTCTAGAACTTCAACTCTTCGTGCGATGAGCTACAAGTACCTGAGAATCTGCACCGATTAAGTGTTATGATTCAGCACAAGGCCTGTAAGGGTTCCGAAGCCGAGTATGTACTTAAATATTCTTTTTCTTTTAAGATTTCGCGAGTTTTCTTTCTTAACGCTCAGCAATTTTCATGCATTGAGTGCAATGAACTTGGAGAGAAAGTGATGGCGTCAACGTTAAGCCAGTACATCACGGCTCATGTTGAACTTTTTAAATCTAAGTAAAAGCACTAACATGTGTAGATCCCTTTTTCTACAACATACAAATCCCCTCGTTCTACCAATGCAAATTTATGATTTTTGTTTGGATCCGTGGAAGACATTTTTACTTTTACTTCATAAGACAAGGTATAGTTCTATAATGTATCGTTGGTTTTTGCGACTGTTGCTGTTGCATAGAAATCTTAGAAATTTGAATTTCACTGCGAGTTTTCTGGAAGTTTTAATTCTGAAGATATTTAAAGTTTTGGGGAGTAAGCCGCATTTTTCTGATAAGCACAAACGAGGTTGTTATCATACTGTTATATTAACTGTAGCGAACGGTTTGGCGGCTTTCGCCTTTTTCAGAGCCTGGAAAGGTCAACTTAACTACAGCCTGCTCGCCCATGTGCCTCTATAGCCTCAACAGAAGAACTGCGAAACCCAAATTTCAATCATTAGAAGCAAAATGCAGGGTTATTTATCAGTGCCGAGATTAAGGGAAAGTCGGTCTTGGGAATTTTAAGACTGTTTTATACAAATAATGCATATTATTAAGAAGATAGAACGAGTCATTTCTATAAATATATGCCCTTTTCAACTTCGTAAATGCTCTAGTGGTTGAGGACTACTGTCATTTGGAAACCAGGATTTTATTATGTAATGAAAAAACACGATTGCAGAAGGGCTTCTTGGTTCGAAAGACCATTGCATGAGCATAAAATACTGTGTACTTTTGACTTGCCGACTTTGCCGCCTGACTCGTTTTCGGAGACTCCAGATGACGACATGAGGTTGCAAAGCTCCATAGCTTGTGATGGTACGTACTATTTCATATTTAGAAATGTGAGCCGTGTTTTTCGAAACGTCAGGAAGTCATAATTTTAGTGATGAACAATCCTAAAGATTTAAGATCACAATGTTAACTTTTTAAATCTGTTCTTCTCTTTTTTACAGTAATTACGAGGTTGTTACAGCACACATTTAAAGCACACTTCCTCACAAATATAACACATGCAACACAACGGTAGCTGACATTTCAGCAGTATCGCCTTCTTCAGAGCCTGGAAGGGTACACTAATATGTAATTTACTAGGTCAAACGTTTCAACGACGCAAACAGAAAGGTGAATATGAGAGATTACACATTAGTGTATCCTTCCAGGCTCTGAAGAAGGCGATATTGCCGAAACGTCAACTACCGTTGCGTTGAATGTGTTATATTTGTGACGAAGTAAACGTGTGCTGAATAACAACCTCGCGATTACTGTAAAAAAGGGAACAACAGATTTATAATCCAATGCCGAGGTTAACAGAAAGCCGATCTTGGGAACTGTTAACTTTTTACTTGATAGAAAACCACCTGAGAGACAGGTGAAACGAAGGCCCGCATGGTGTGGCAGTGAACATGTTAGCCCCCAGAAAGGGTAATAGTGTGCTTGATCCCCACTGCAGAGACCTGTGGTTCGGAGTTTTGCAGATATCTCAGCATCATTGTTGTTTTATCTCACACAACTCCTTGCTGTGAAAAACCGTAGTAGGCAATTAATAAAAAGTTAACATTGTGATTTCGACTACAGCCTCGGCTTGACTGGGTTTGATGCCGATTTGTGCTCCCCGGATCAATCCCGGTGACGGTTGATTGCCGATGGCACTAGTAGATAGAAAACAATATATAACAATCTTGTGCTGCTTCTTAAATGAAGCAAGACATTGATAAGGGATAAGTAACGTATAAAGCTCTCGGCGTTGATCAATCCCTGAGCGATGCGCCATGGATCCGACATTGTTCAGCATCGTTAGAGGTGATTAAATGCTTATCTGGTTTATACAATCGCGGCTTACCAATGACCTCGCGGCGGCCTACCGATGTATCGATCCAGTGCTGCTATTTTCCTGTACAGCTCTGCTATAAATTTGTCGACCCCGAAGGGATGAAGGACTTTGAGAGCACGAGGCGCAGGGATCGATATCATATATATTGCAGGCGGCCCTAACAATCGCTTCGTGCGCTACATCTTGGAGTAAATAAATGGCCACTCCACTCCACCTTTCTGGTACTACTTTGAGTGGACCATGTAGCCTCATGGTCAACTGATTTAAGATTTTTCCACAAATCTAAGATTTGTGGAGTAAACAAACCGTCAAAAGATTTCAGTATAGTGTTGTTTTCTCTTAGGGGTAGATGTGATTTCGTATGTTTGGGAGGTTTCAAAATGTTTGTACAACGTCTACTGTTTACATTTTGTATGTCATTCTTCTACAGGTGCATACATCTATCTTCTGAACTATATTGGCTTTTATAAGATCGGCTGTGGACTCCAAGAGACTGTGCTAGGAAAATTATATTCGTCAAATAATTCGATTAAAGCCACGTTAGTCTTTTCAGTTACGTGTCACTCTAATTTGTACATATGTTCTCCCTTTTCTTCGTTCTTCTATGTCTTACTATTTGAACTCTTTTGAAGTTTTTGGAAGTATTATGCCCTCTATTGCAGTAGAAATTGTCTACTATCCTTTTGCAATGGGTCCCTATATCTGCGAAGAGGACAATCGTCATGCGTATCAGTCATAGATGTGGACTCATTAAGGGACATTGGAGAGGTATAATCTCAGCAGTTTTTTCTTTATTTTTTATCTTTCTTATAACCACTTTCTTCTTCTTGTGTTGGTTTCTGAAACACTTCTTTTATTACAATGATGCTGAGATATTTGCCAGACTGCCTACCGCCGGTGTCTGCGGCGGGGATCGAACCTCATTATTAGCCTTTCCAGGGAACAATGTGGTTCACCACTATATAAAAGAAACTATGAGGGTTTTTCGTTCGAGCTTTCTCTCAGCCGTATTTTATAGATGCTATCAGCAATCACCTGTCAACGGGACCGATCTGGGGAGCACATGTTGCCAGTAAACCCAGTTAGGCTGAAATTGTAGTATAAATCACCTGCAGCTTAAGCTTAACTGGATTCAATGGTGATTTGTGCTCAGAGCAATCCTGTTGACGGGTGACGCCCGATAGCCCCTATAAAACATGGCTGAGAAAAAGGCGAGACGAAGGACACGCATGGTGTGTAGTATGTTAGCTCTTGTTAGCTTTGATCCCCGTAGCAGACACCTGTTGTCCGGAGTTTTGCAAATATCTCAGCATCTTTATGGTTATATTTCACATAATCCTCTCCGATAATAGAAGAATAGGGAATAAATAAAAAGCGATTACTTCTTTCATTTTTCGAGGTTGGTTCTGTCCAATTTCTTCTTGAAATATCAGTGCAAAACGTCTTGGTTCTGAGTCTAAACGTTCTTTTCAGGTGGTTCTACCCACAGACTGTATGCAGACGGCTTTGTTTTCTGATGGTTCGTCTTTCTATCACGCTTCCGTTACCTCACAATCTACACTTCACGTGGGCTTTCGAAACTTCACAGTATCTGTATTAACCGTATTATTAAATATTTCACTATTTTTCGCTGTATTTTCTTCGTTTCTTCTTGAAACATAGGTGGTATGTGGTTTTTTTTAGTTAATACTCCTTAATGATTCATTTGTACCGGTCGCTGAGCCACGGTCTCGACAATCTGTGCGCCTTACTGATGTCTCTTTTTGTTCTATGGGTGACACAAAATCAATTTCACAACAGCTTTTAACAACTATTCCGAAGTATTTGCACAGTGAGTTGACGATTCTTAACTACTGTTATTGAAGGATTTTTTTTTATTTTACCTGACCCAACACCACATCATGTGCGCATCTCAGCACTTTTTGCCTTCGATTCGTTTCCACGCATCCATTACCCACGAAGTTCTTCGAACATTAACGAACGGGTTCGGTTTCTTCATTTCCCTTTCTTTTTTCCATTCGTCATGAATTTCGTCGAATGATTCTTGAGTCGATTCTCCTTGGATTTCTGCGATAAACGTGCTGGAGTGTTCACTCGAGGATTAGAGGCAGTGAACTGATCCCTGTCAGGTGTGGTACAAACTCCCCAGCCCTGGAGGGATGGGAGTTTTGGTGACAGCTGCTGGAGACCAACCAGTGCCTTGCTGGTAATGAACGACATGGATGTAAATGTGCTACCGTGCCACCATTTCAAGAAATATTGGACAAAAGTGTTTCAGTCAGTCTCTATCAATGTCAACATTAATTTTAAACCACTTGTAGCTTGTACAATGTACAAATACTATTAAGGAGACATTAGAAATTGGGTATTAGAAATATGATAATCTATTATGTCCATATGCGTTCAGATCAAACGGCCGACTTTCACATCGGAAAGGATATATCTTTTTTACAGTCAAAATCAGGAAAAATTTACTACGCTGGAAATGGGATTAATTATGGCTTGCAAGTAAGTTGGTTGAAATTATTTTCTATGAAAGGTTTTGCTTTCATAAATCATGCTGCTACGAAATAGATCGAAATTTTTGCCTGAGACTAGTCATATTTGTTAAGGAAACCGGTACGACGTGGATGGAGCTGGTATTACCTGAAAGCATTGTAGAAATGTCAGTGGGTGCGGAGTATGCTTTGTTTCGTGCAGGAAGCGGACACGCATGGATCGCTGGTGGTGATGATGGCAGACGCACTGGAAAACTGAGAAGGTTGTTAACAATGAATAGGTTTGTTTCATATTTTTGTGACACTCTGATTTCAAAGTTAAATTTCAGTGGGTATATTTTGTATTGCCTCCCAACGGTTTGCCGCCACATCATGACTGCGAGACGTTCCCGGGTGTCGGGCTGTGATGCACAGCCGGAGATTCATCCCTTCAACAAGGTCTCCCATGTTGAGGAGTTCGGCGTCTGCATCAGGAAGTGCACCTAAGAGTAAACCAATACCAGGATCCACCACTGTCTTGATATCAAACTATTCGCATGGTAGCAAATCACCCTCTGATCCACAAAGGCGGCTACTACCTAAGGTGGTAACTATCTGGCGCAGACTTTGGCTTGGCTAACCTCGGTACGCTAAGACACCACAATGGCTAAATCGGCAAGACTCTGAAGACACAGAAATTATGCTGGGGCCTGCACAACCAGTGAAGACGGGCCATCCGAGTATCCAAGTATATTTTGGATTGAGTTTAACTTTGGTAGAAGAAATACTCCGGACCCATAATACCTATTTCAAGTGTTATATAGATATGTATTTCTTCAAAAAATTCTCCTGAATTTTAATGAGTTTTGCCTTCATCATTCATATTTTCTTCATAGAAGCATATTACCCAAACTTTTTTACAAAGTAGCTCTTTTTGGTTTTAAGATGTCTGTGCTAAATTTACTTTTGTAACTGGTTAAGGAGAAAGACCCAGTCCATTAGCTGCGCAGCTGGTAGTTACGGCTACGTCACCGATAATGGACGAGTCTATGTTGGCGGTCGACATGGTATGAGTGTTTATCCTGAAACTGGACAAATCCTTGGATTGGATGGGACGCATATAGTAGGTTTTAACTTGAAAATACTAGTAAAACGAGTTCATTGTGGTAATTCATTGGGACAGCACCGACAAAGCCTTCCTGAGCTCAGAGTAGAGTATCATTACCGATTCATCTGTAATCGCATCGATTTCTTATCTTTTGCTCCTAAATCGACTTTTTTTTATAGTCATCAATCGTACTAGGAAAGACACACGCTGTGGCCGTATCGAAGCAGGGCTATGTTTACACTTGGGGACTGAATAATCTGAACCAGTGCGGAAGAGTTGAGGTATTTCTTTGGATGTGAAAACACTTATTTTTGTGGCGTAATATCGTAATATCTTCAATCCCACTTCCAATTTCTTGCCACGTTTTGTGTTTGCAATCGTACTGTGGTTCTCCACACATTCTCACTACATAGTTCGTCTGTGTTGTTTTCTGTTCTTAAATTATTTCGTTCAAGAAAACTAGGCACCATGTGAGGAACTTTCCAACGGCTTTGTTTCTGTGATCGCTGTTTACTTTTATCATAAACGAACTCCGATAATACGCTAGTGATCCTTCGTTGCCACTGTGAAGTCTTTTAATCAAGGAAGTTGAGAAAGTGAATAAAACGACCTTGGATCTACTCGAAGTATTTGCTCTCCAAGATTCCAATTGTGACGCTGAAAGTTCATGAATAGAACAAAATATTGTTGATGAAGCTATTTTATTGCTTGGAAAGAGTTTGTAACAATGACAGTAAAAAATTTGTATTAGCTATGTGAAGAAAGTGGTAGTTAGCTGGGTGTGAACATAAAGATATCCATTTTGTTTGAAGTGTTCCGATAGAGACCATTTAAAATCGTCATCCTTGTGAATCGTGTGAACGTTTACCTTTGTTGATGTAGAGGAATGAGCTACCCCTGTAGCAGATCATTTTTGTTTATGAACGTAGATATTGCACTCTAATACAGGACTAAGAATAAGAGACACTTGGTTAGCGAGTACACATAACATTTCATGTGGTAAGGTATGGTATGCGCGTGCGGCGCAGTGGTTGTAGGCACCCTGCGACACGCACGTGAGATCGATCACCGCGCACGTAGCTCGCCACGCCTTCCTTCCCTTGGAGGTTGGCAATTTGGTACCAGACTTATCTGGGAGGATAGCAGCGCTGGCTCGATATATCGGTAGTCCACCACGAGCAATTGTAAAGGCTGGATATGCATTCAATCACCTCAAATGATGCTAAGTGAAGTCGAATGAATGGCGCATCCCTCAGGGACTGATCAACGCCGAGAGCTTAATCCTTTAGCCTTTAAGGCAGATTGAGTATAACCTACCACAAGCTAAGCAGTGGGGCAATTTACTTACTGCTGTACGCTACAGTGCCACGTTTCAGAATACGTTCTTAAGGATGATGTAACTCTGCGCCAAATGCCAGAGCTATGCCAAAATCAACGTAGGCTCACTCAAACAGCGATAGATAGATTATCTTGAGTTGTAAAATTGACATAAAAAGAACTTTTATGTGATTGAGGAAGCCTTGCACGTTATACATATTTACTAAGTGGTGTTTCTATCACCCCGGTTTCCTCAATACAAAATAGCTTATCCGTTTACCACATTTCTGGTTTTACCAGTGTCTGGAATGTGGCAAAGACTCCTCATCGCAAAACCAGCGGCTTTCTTCCGTGAGGTTTCAATTTCTGCAGGTAGAAAGTCGGTTGTTGAAGGCGATACAAGAGGTTTACATTGAAATTAATAAGTAAGGCTAATAAACCGAAAGTAAATTGATAACTTGATATGTATTCTTTCAGCTTACACAAGTTGATAAATTATCGCTCATTAATTTATCAACCTAGGGCTTACTAAAGAAAGAATACATATTGACTAGTCATACCGAGGCTCAAGAAAAGGGGGTTTCGAAATATTAATAACTCAAATTTAGTAAATATTAAGTAATAGAGATTAAATAAACCATTAAATAGTAACAAATGCTGCTTTTAAAACGCTTGATTTTTCCTCCTTTGTAAGGCGTGGTCTTTTT
The DNA here is from genome assembly GCA_900624975.1 of Angiostrongylus costaricensis. Classification (NCBI taxonomy): domain Eukaryota; kingdom Metazoa; phylum Nematoda; class Chromadorea; order Rhabditida; family Metastrongylidae; genus Angiostrongylus; species Angiostrongylus costaricensis. The sequence goes on from UYYA01004958.1 coordinate 37,375, forward strand.
CATACAATTAATTCAGCAAGCACCGACCTCATCGTCAGTTTCGTGGCGACGGCGTTCTGTGATAGTTTGCGAACCCTCTGAACACCTATTTGTTAAGGTGTGAATTTTCTACCAAAACTAGAATCGATCTTTTATTTCAAGAAGACTCATGTGTTTAGGATCTTCCATCGTACTGTGCTCAATGCGGTCTTTGTTCAGCACGTGGTTCAGCTTGTCCATTGCAAGATTTTGCTGGGAAGGCGGTGACATGCAGTTGTGGACCGGGCGAAACAACTTGTCTTAGGTCTCTTATGATCTTCTTTTCGGAACTTATCTTTTTTTTATTCAGATTATTGCCCACCTCCGCTTAATAATTAATGAACTATGGAATCTTCGCGGAATTTATGCATTCTTGGCTGTCCCATTGAGTTGTTCAACAGTGATAGTGGTCCTCCCAACAGGGGTACCGGCGAAAACAAGTCGTTTGACCTCAATTAGGAGCAAACCCGTGTAGTTGCGTAACCCAGCAGATTAACCGTTGGTATTTTCGTCTGAAGATTAGGAATAGAAAGACACTCCTTTTACCCTCAAAACAAACAGCATCCGATGGGTTTGGGAAGGAGTACGGGTACGAAAAGAGTGCTGTAATCTCAAAGCCATTTTAAATTCCGCAAGTCTGGGAGGATTGTGATACTACCTGGGGACGGAATGTAGCACCATAAGCTTCCGTGAATTATCTGATGGTGCAGGCTAAAGAGATCAAGGATGACGCTGTCAAATCATTATAGGGGATAATCTGACTAGGAATAATATGTCTTTATAGATTGCATGGAATATGGTTCAGGATTGGTTTAGTGTTTCGGCCTAGTTTAATTCTGAAAATCGTTCTTTTTAACAATTAAAGTCAAGTATTGAATATTGTCTACGTGGTATATCTACATCTATTATTAGAAATCTCGAAAGGTCATGTGATCAAAAGCTCAATCCTAATCTGAGTGGCAGTTCAGTATAGCATTATCCAGTGAGAGGGAGACTTCCAGCGATGATATCAATGTAATGGCGTCGAAAGAGGTTAAAGCCAACTCATCACAAAGGTACTAGGAAACCTGAGACGCTAAAAACCAGTAGCAGGGGTTTCTGTATTGAGACTGCTGCAGCAATACCTTTTCCACCGAATTAAAGCCTCCGATTTATGAGAAGTTGTAATGAGTACTCTATCAGTTTCTCCCTTCTCGTTAGTTGAGTCTTATTCATGAGCAAAAACGACTTCATGATCAGATCGTCGCCATTCTGAACTGTCGCCGTGGTAGATGTGGTAGATGGTAGATGTGAGCAAAAGGGGCAAGTCCCTAATCCACCTTCCTCATTTTCGGCTTTAGGATCCTACTTCTAGAGGTCGTAAACTTAGCACTGTGAGTGAAGGACAGCATTGTGGGAGACGCTTTAGAGAGGATGCTGCAAGGAGTACCCATATCACGGAACGGGAGTTGGAAACCCGGGAACACTACAGTATACAAAAACGATGGGTTTTTTCGAGATTACGAGCGCGAGGCTGGAAGACCGCTGATTGATGACTGGATTTCCTCACGAACTTCGTTGCAGAAGAACATATTGTTGTTTATGTACCTCAAACGAGCTGGGTGGCTCTAGCACACGATAGGGGCGAATTGAGACCAGTGAGCATCCGCTCGAATTAGACAGGTGGTAGAGATGGCTTGTATTGAGTAAGGTTTATTCATGTTCCAGTTGATTGGCATTTAAGATGCGGTGTTTGTCGTACTTGTGGCGAATCTACTCAACCTCGACCGGATGGTGACCAACCTGCTCGAACTTACCTTACCCCAGCTCGTGTGAACATCGTAAAAGCTCAGCAGAACGTAAAGGTTTGAATTGTCAACTCTGCTTTTACATTCAATCTCGTTACCTTAACCATTTTAGATCTAGCCTGTGTTCATGAAATTTCATGCGAATACAACATCACTAACCTAGTTCCATTGAATTTTCGCTTTGTAGAGTAACAAAATCTAACTCGAATCTAATTGGTAGACGTAATAATTTAAAGGTTTATTTGAAAATTTTATACAGTACATCTCTTGGCTGCCAGGTATCATCAGTGAGCTGTGGTAATTTCCATACGGTACTATTGGCCGCAGATGGCTCAGTGTTCTCATTTGGTTCTAACTGCCATGGTCAGCTAGGCACTGGGGATATCAACAGCAAAATAGAGCCACAATTGGTAAGGTCGATGGCTATCTTTTTTAAAATTGTTTTTTTCCACATTTCCTTCCATTTATTCTGTTTCGTGCCTAAGAACTTGATGTTAAATGACTTCCATTGTTCTGAATAAAATTGACCACTGCTTGCAGGTTCTTCTGCCGTCAGATGTTCAAGTGGCTCAGGTTGCTGCCGGTGCCAACCATACCGTTTTGCGAACTACGCTAGGAGCGGTTTACACTTTTGGCGCTCATAGGATGGGGCAATTAATTCGGTTCGACCTTGCTATTAAATTAAATTTTGGAAGATTTTCAACTTATGGAGTAAATATTTTTAGGCCGTCAAATGAGGATCATTACTGGCACGCTGTGCCTGGCAGGGTTCCAGGATTTGGTCCAGGTTGTGAATCGTTTGCAACTTGGATTGGGGCTGTCGGTGATGTTACGCTAATACATAGTCACACTGTTCTTTTACACCCAGAGGACATTATCGGCGCACAGCTGGTGGCAAGCAAGGTGTGATCTCCCTGATTCATCTGTTGAATATCGTGGATCGTTTTCTCAAGTTCTTGTACTGCTTTTTCACCATTTTCGTTTGTGAGGATGTGTTCTGTCGCAAGCTTCTTCACTTTTATTTTTATAATTGGGGTGTAGTGATCTCCGAACATCACAGTACGTTTACATATTTAGTCTGATGACTACTCGGCTAAATGGGGTCCTTGACGCTTTATCATTAAGTTAGTAGTCATACTTCGATGCCCGAGTCACTCTTTTTTAATGCGAGATCGAGCACAATTTCAGTTTTGTTCAAGTGACCACTCTAGACGGTTCCTATATTTTTTACGAACTCAGTCAACTATATATTCACCGTTTATCTATCATTCACTATTTTCGTCCCAAAGTCGTCCCAGCTGTTTCCCTCTTTTTGTTTTTGTTAGTACACAGCGAAGACATAATGGTATCATCGGAAAAGGAACTAGGAATTTTCTCCAACCGAAAGATTCCATTACACAACTGTGGAAGCTCTGCTTTCTTGGTTTATTTTTAATCGTGCTTGTGTAAGTAAGGTCTACTGCTTAATTAATGAGTTAGAGTGCTTTTCTTTCTGAAACTATAAAATGCTGTTTCTTCATGGACAAAGGTTGGAATGAAGGAAAAATAGTACGCACGGTACACTTTGTCTCTTACTATTCTTCGCTTGGTTTCCTAAGGAGGCTTTCTGTGATTTTTAAATTAGAGTAGAACTACGGAGAATCAGAACTGGGACGAGATCGGACCAACCACCATGTATGCATTGCTATACGCCACAAACCACTATGCAACGAGAGCTCTCACAACTTCGTGGTATACTATTACATACGTTATTATGTGTTAAATTTTAGCGTGATCTATTCATTTTCCCACGACAAGTTGGCAAGGAATATTTGGCAATCCATAGGAAACACGGTAATTTTTCGCATCATAGTTTGGGACCATGCGGATTATATACCAGGTGGGAGAGCTCTTTTCCACTTCATAATTCTTCTTTTAATTTCTAATCGGTCTAGTTGGTGCTTGGAGTCTCAGTACGATATTCTTTGGTCGTACAACGCAGCTGAGATGCGAGTACAAGCAAATTCTGTGCATTTGAGTACACCAAAAGAAGTGAGCTTGCAATTCCTTGTACCAGAATTCGTATGTTACTTACGTCGAAGTTCGAAAGTGTAATACTTTTCTACTGTATTCTATCATTAAATTACATTTGGAAACATTTAGATCCATCCTGATGGTTTGAATTCTTTGGCATTCTTACATTCTCCCGAATGGGCAGTACCACTAGAGAACCCCTCAACTTGCTCATCTGTACAGTTAGGAATGTCGCTACTTAGTTGCACTTATTCGGCTATGATTATTACTAAAGGAAGACTTTGGAATGAGAAGGTAAGACGCAAAAAGCTCTTCTTTCAAAACGTAGTATTCTAGCGACTCGTTGTACAATCCCGGCACCTTGTACTGTTTGAATTGTGTGGTTGTCAGGATTTCATAACTTCTCCCGAACATGGCGAATCGAGAGCCATTGGTCGTTCAGTGGTTTGTCGATTTGATTCTACAGGAGGAGGTTTGTTTTCATTTTGAAATGTGGTAAACCAAAAAGTGGAATCCTCAGCACTTTGAAGGGGTTTAATAACCTCTTCGAGAACGTGAGGTTATGTCGAGGAAACAATATTGTTGTTCATCCGAACACTTTATACACTCGAATTTCTCTGCGTTTGCCTCGCATTTTTGCACTGTTTGTGGCGTCTCATCTAAAACGATATTTTTAGTTCAGTAATAAGTAGATTTTATGGTTAAACATGATCTATCAGTGAGTCGTCGACAAGAAAAATGTTACAACATTGATAAGGTTATTTATAAACTTCACCTTCAGGGTGGGGGTATTCTCCACATTCTATTGAAGCCATTCAAGTAAAAACGAACAAGGAAGTACGCCTACTTGGTATTGGCTTGTATGGCGGTCGAGGAGAATATATTGCAAAGTGGGGTGATAATTGGTTTTCCAATACTTGTGTAGTGAAATTTAGTTCAGTTGCGTGATTCAGAATAAAGATTTTCCGTCTGCCAAGCGATGGATCGGATGAACAGTGTGCAGAGCTCTTATCCGAATCGGATGAAACACTTTATGATTGTGGACAACGAGAAGCAGCTGCGTTGATGCTTGCGCAACCAGTGCTCATGAGGGCCAATCACTGGCATGTCGTTAGTGCAAAAATCAGGTGGGTTTTGTTCTTCATGAATATTTTGCGTATTTGTTGTTCCACTCCATTTTCTTTTTTGTTAGTTTTCCTCTCCATCTCTGGTAAACCTTTATTTTGACACTTAGGGCTCTTGTAGAATAATATCTTCTTGCTGCAGCATCTAATTCACTTTTTTTTTCGCCATACTCATTATGGGTTGCCTATTAATTTGTGCTGGTAGATCTGCCAACGCATAAAAGGACACTAATCTTTCCTTCGTTGTCTTTTCTGGTCCATATTTCAATGCTTTTTGTTTTCTAAATATCCTCTAGGCTTTTTTAATGTATTGTCCTAATATTCTGGGACAGTTTGAACTGTTGTGATGATAAGTGACGCGTCCACCATCCAACCACGACGCTTTCAGCAGCTGGTAGTAGTTCTGCGATGTGTATAGAGTATGTCAGTACTTTTTTTATATCCACTCATTTCACTCAATAATCATGATCCATCATAGTTATTGGAAGTGAAACAACAATCAGTTTTTCCCGGATGGTGTAGTGGTGAAGTGCGCTGTTCCCCGGTAAGGACAACAGCGCGTGTTCGTTCCCCACTGCACACACCTGTGGTCCGGAGTTTTGCAAATATCTCAGCATTTCATACGAGTTATATTTCGCAACATACCCTGCCATTTAGAAGAAAAAGGCACTAAATAAAAGAGTTAAAATCAGTTTTTCGTTAAAATCGTTTTCATGCATCATACAGAGTGAATGATGCAGGTTTTTCGGTAATTAAAATACCTAAGAAGTTGAGAATCTGATATATCCATAGAAAAGCCTTGGTCTATCGTTCTAGAGGTTTTCTTTTACATGGCTCATCATAATATCTACTGTGTGAATCTCAGAATTTCCGACTTTTGATTCGTTTCTTCGCATCCATTGTCCACGATGGTCTTCGAACATTTCAAATATGGCTTCGGCTACCATATAAGAATTTCCATCTTCGTTATGAATGTCGTTGAATGTCGGTCGAATCGATTATACCTATAATCTTGGGATAGCCCAGTTGAGGAGTTCTTACACGGATTGAAGTGAGTGTGTTGGCTTCAGTTAAGTCTGACCTCGGGGTTCCAGGAAACCGTAATGGCTCAACCAGCAAGAGTCCAATTTATAAAATCCAGAAAGAGGAAGAACGGTGGAAGACGTCGCACACGATCATCATACCCGGAAAACGTGATCGAAAGGTTCTTCGTAACTACCGTCCAATATGATTCTTGAGAGTACTCTGCAAGGTGTTCACGAAGATTATCCCTTTGCACACATCGAAGTCCTTGGCTGAGGCACAACTAGTTGTGAAAGTAGGATTCTGACAGAGATTTTGCTTAATTGACCATATCCAAACGGGTTACACAAATCTTGTGGGCACCATGTGCTCTTTGTCGTAACCTTTATCAACTAAATGAAAACGGAGCCTGGAAGGGTCAAATTGAGATGCTATCTACTCAGCCAGACACTTTCATAACCGTAGCAGATAAAACATAACAAATAAATTTGCATTCGCATAAGAAACGGCTTCATATAAACACCTACCGTTTATTTGTTGTAAGTATTTAAGTTAGTTGGTGGACAGCAGCCGCACAGAGCAATACATGGACGATAACTGTGTCTGTGTCTGGTCATTGGATTAGGCTGAGGTATGGCCCCAGCTCACGCGTGATGACAAGACACTCCTTGCTGTTCATTTTTGAATTTTTGGAACTGATCCAAGACGCTTCAAGAGTTTTTCGCGCTGATGTTTTCGATTCCTGCGTAAGGATAGTGACTCCTACTTCAAAATCTTCTCCGTTGTGTTCCTGCATCCTATGCGTGCCTAGTGGAGTGTTTAGTTTTAATTTAGATTTACCGACTAGGTGTTCTTTTATGCGGACGCAGAGCGGTTTACCCGTTTCGCCAACATATTCGTCCCCGCACTCTTTACATTATCACCACTCCTGATTTGGAAAATTGCTATCGCGTTTGTTCGTATAGGGTAAAGGCACTGGCTCGATGCATGGACAGAGTCCCGAAATTCATTGTTTAAGCCAACTATGTATTCATTCTCTTCTGCCATGTCCAATTGAATATTTAATCGTGTATAAAATATGTAAAGTGTAAGCTTTGCCGGTTATAGTGGCTTCAAATAGTGGGCTAGATTTTGAAATGTTTGAAATAATTGCCGTTTATGCAGTAAGTCTATTCGAGCGCGGTCTTTATAGAATCAGCGTAATATCATGAGAATAAGATTTTAAGATAGGGAAAGTTTTTGAAAATACATTGATGGACCTCTTGGCCCTCTGCATGGAGTTTGTTTTGGCGACACTGAATGTTCAGCAGTGGTACAGTCAGTGTCCAACACCAGTGTTCAGCGACAGCAGAGACGTCACGGTATCCTCCTCGAAAGCATTTTTTTTTGGTGGGTACCTGTTTTACCACCAAAATTTTCGCCAATAAATAAACTTGTCTAAGAAGCAATTTCTTGAAAATTATTTAATGCAGATCGACCGTTTCCTAGCAAACTGGTCTCTGCTAAGTAAGCACCGAGTTAATGGGAGCAAAAAAATGCAGCAAAAAGACCTCCATGCTGCAAAAAAAAATGACGTCCGTAGAGGAAATGAATTGGTATGGATTAGCGTCGGTCGATCTGCTGCACCACGTAGAAGTGAAATTGCACTGACATCGGGCTCTAAATGTTAACATGAAGCTTTTGTCGGTCACATATTTGTTGTGTAATACGTGAAAAGGAGTTGCGAGAAATGAGTTTTCTAGTTATTTTTTTAGTGGTCCATCGTCTGATTGCGGCGCAACTGGTCGTCGAGTAGTTGAGTCTAGTGACGACGTGATATTCACCTTTCGTAACTCAGCAATCTCCAATAATGGTACGGATGTAAACGTCGGACAAATACCAGAGTTGTATTACCAGGTATATAAAAGTCGGTCCTAGCGTATATTCGATCTCCTAAGTATACGCCATGCATTGCACTCTCTTAAGTATTGTAGAGGTGTTAGATGTATAAGTGGTCTTAACAATGGCTTTCATGGGCCTACCAGTCTATAAAATCAGTGCTGATCTCTTCACACCCAATTCGCAATTTGCCAGTCTAGAGGTAATGGAGTATTTGATTTTTTGAGAGAAGAGTTAGAATCATCGATCGTGTGTGTTTTGCAGAACAGCACTAGCCATTGCGCTGCAACGAATTTTTGTAACAGATCAGAATAACACAATAGGAGCAAAAGGCTCGAAAAAGGCCAAATAGCGTTTGTTAACCAGAAGAGTTAGCTGCTACGTGTTAGCTTCCGGTGAAGATTAAGAACTTTTGGCTCAAAGTATATTTTCTAGATGAGGCACGTGTAGCGTAGCAGTTAAATATGCCGTGCAATACACATCTGGTCCTTGGTTTAACCCGGCGCATCGCTCTTACCAAGCTTTCCATCAAATAAATTCCCGTTAAATAATCACTCCTTTGTCGGCAAATTGCTGCCACAATTGTCTGGAAAAATAGCAGCACTGACACATTGGTAGGCCATCACAACTGGGCCACTCACCTTCACGATACCTGATGAAGTCGAAAGCATGACGCATTCCTCAAGTACTGGTCATCGCTGAATACATTATCGCTCTTCATCCTTGTCTAATTTTAAAAGCAAAAGATCATTTTTATAATTGGAAATTGAGTATAACTGGTCCTATTTGACACTAATATTACTGTATAAAAGTGTTCAAATATCACAGTAGCGCGAGAGCTAGTTTTTTATGAGATAAATTAGGTAAAGAAAACTTTTACAACTCAACTGTATGACAAAGGTCTTGATCGCTTATCTTGAACATTATTAATTGAGCAGAATCTTTCTGAATCCACTATATTGCAATCTAGGCGGTGGATCATCCTGAAATTTTTAAAACATTTCCTTTTTTGATAAACTTATTGACAAATGTTAACTTGAGAGCTTATAGCTGTAAAATATGAAATTTCACCACTCGTTTTTGTCAAAGATTTTCTCTGTATTCAATACAGATCATTACCACATCACTTACTATCATTAATACAACATTACACGCTTGGATAATTGAAAGGCCCTTCTTCACTGGTTGTGCGTATTCCAGCATAATTTCCATTCTCTGGAGATTTGCTGGTTTAGCCACTGTGGTTCCTTGGAGTCTTGAGGACAACCTGGCCAACGTCTGCCCCAGGTCGTCACCACAACAGGCAGTCGCGGCTCTTGTGGATCAGAGGAAGATTTGCAACCATGCGACTAGTTTGATACCGGGATGGTGGTGGATCTTGGTATTGGTTTACTCTTAACTGGGATTCCTGATGGAAATGTCGTACTCTTTCTCACCTTGGGAAGCCTAGCTGGGGATGAATCCCGCCGCTGTACATCGCAGCCCGACACCTACGAACACCTCCCAGCCACGATTAGGCGGTAAGCCGCTGAGGAAAATCCAACATTGACTTCACTAAAAATATTTCATGTGGAGCGAAGACGAACGAGAAGCTCTAGTCGCCGTATAAGTATCGTTGTTTTTTTATGTATTTATCGTATGTTACTTTTGAAGGTTGCCTCGTTTCCTGGTGATGGACCATCTTTTGCGAACGAAAAACGGGATGAGTAGTGAGTTACTTTCAAGGTTTTTTCCTATAACTTTGCAACAGTTCTGTTGCAGAAATAGACTTTAGTGTAAATATGTGTATAATCTTTGTCTAGCACCAGTCTACGTTTGTTTTCGTCTACTTCTATGGATACTATATCACCAAGTACTCTCCTCGCCCTCCTCCGGGTTTTGGACTGGTCGTTTACTCGATTGTTTGAGTTCCAAAACAGAGCAGATCAACAGCTGTGGAATGTCGAACGAGCTGCAGCCATTGCACTGATTAATATGCGAATTTTGAGGTCAGGGAGCAATAAATTCACGCAATCCAGGAAGTTATTCAAGTTCCTTTAGTCGTTACGTCCTCCTTATCTACTCTCCTACCAGCTACGAGGAGCCGCCGCTTGAATTTGCTGAAGCGGTATCTCTACTGCACTCAGCATTGTTGTCGATGTTCGACCGGGCGAATGACTGTGTTTTGGAAGAGGTAGGACACTCACCGTCATGCATCCTTCTCGTTATATCTGACGTACTTTACCTTTTGTTTTCAACAAATTCCTTGCAGTATTTGCTTAATCTTATTTAGAACTTTGCCCTTTCCACTGTTCTAAACGAGGCGATCAGTCTTTTTGTCGTCATCTCATCATACTTCATGTCATCGTTTCAATTGTGTCTTTGTCATTTGGCGTTAGCTATTTCAAGCCCAGTAGGACATCCACTTATAGCAGCTGTAATTGGAAGCATCGCTAAATGGGATCGAGTGGGTGGTACTTTAGCTGTCTTTTTGTCATTTTGATTAGTTGAGTTCAGACGTCCCACATTTCAGCTTGTCGATGTGTTTTTGCACAGAGTGGATTTTGTCAGATTCCCACTGTTATCAAAGCAACTAGCCGGACATTTCACAATGATTCGGCAACAAATTGAGACTCTCACGGGGCTTCCTAATATTCTGCGATTTCTTTACGAAAAGTCGTTCAGCGAGTCAAAAGTGAGGAATTTGTTGTCTGCTACAATGTTGTGAAAAATGTTTTCTGTTACATGAATACTACCGTTCTGTTTTCATGAAATCCTAGATTTTATAATTTTTCTTCTCAAATATTTGACTTTTGCCTTACATATGTAAACAATAATTAATAGTGGGATAGTAATATGATAATTAATAAGAGGCAACAATAGCAGTTAACTGTTTCAATCTAACAAGTTGTAGGATCCATGGAACGTCTCAGTGACAGCTCAGGATGTCATGGTTAGGTTATCGAAGGAGCTTGCAATTCCTAATGTGCACAAATCCCTAGCAAGCACTATTGTGCAGTCTCCCATGCGGTAGTTGTCTCTTCCATCCTTTTTTTTGCTTAATTCTGTTTTGTTTTTCTAAACGAGTAGTTACTAATTATTTTACTGATTAAGTTTTCGTCGGCGTAGTGCAATGTGTGCTTGGGACATGTCGGATGGCGCAACGGATGCCATTTGTATTCGGGTTGATGGTGGACGTATAGCTCTTCGTGGGGTAGCAGTGTACTTGCATGCAGAACAAGTTAGGAGGACGTGGCATTGTGAGGTGAGACTTTGTGAGAGTTCACTATTGAATACTTTACAGTCGTATGAAGTGAATGGTTTTGAATGTCATTATCCATAAAGCCTCTTTATTGTCTCAACCTGTTTTCTAATAGGTGCATGTGTCTTTCAATTTTACCAGTTCTCTCCTTAAATCACCTCTATCACCTACAGTCCCGTTGATCGTCGACTGGCTCGAGCGGGCTCCACTAAATCTTCCACTTTTCCCTATCGCGTGCAAGAGTAGCCCAGTAGGTTCTGCTTGCTCTAGGTACTCGTCGAGCAACATATCTTTCTTCTACGCTCCTCGTAAAGAACTCTGACCATCGGATCGGTGGTCTTCCTGTAGTACGTTTGACATCCCAAGGAATCCAGTCACTAACGACTCTTGTCCATCGGTTGTCATTCATACGCATTACATGTCGGGCCCACCTTATCTTCGACTGTTTGTCCTTGAATAGATTTCATAATACCTTATTTTAGATATACATGCTACGAGATCCTGATCAATTTTCTCTTATAACGAGAACATCTTGCGAACTGAGCAGTGGTGGAGCAGCAGATACTGGTATTATACTTCTGCCTGACTCTATCTCTATAGAGGTAGGAGTGACTTATGCAATCAAGGTGTGGACATCAGAGAATGGAAGAACATATTGTGGGGAAGGTAAAGAAGTTTTTTTGTATCATAGCCACAGTGAACTTCAACATTTTAACTGCCACGACCGACTTTCTATTAACCTCGGCATTGATCAAGTAATTTTCTTCGTATTTTTGTTGAGCAAACGCGAGGTGTTACTATTCTTTGTTCACGATTAAGCTGACGTTTCGGTGGATTTCGCCTTCCTCAGAGCCTGGAAAGGTCAAGTTGACAGCAACTCACTCGGCCAGACGCCTCCATAACCAAACAAAGAAACTCCAAACCAAGATTTCAATCACTTTGAACACAGCTCTGCACACTCACCGCTTTCTATGAGGTTTCCACTAAGTATGTCACGCAGAGACCAACCGCACAGAAATCACGTGGATGTATAATGTGCCCCTCACATCAGAAAAGCAGTTTTATATACTGCCCTATATCACGCGTGATAATGAGGCATTCTTCCCTGCGGTTCATTTTCGGATTTCTGGAACTAATCCAGAGTGCCTCGAGAGTTTTTCGCGCCTGCGTTTTTGATTCGCGTGCGAGGATCGTGACACATACTTCGAAGTCGTCCCCGTTATGTCTCTGGGTCCTATGCGTGCCTAGCGGGGTATTTGGTCTATTTTTGCCGGCTAGGTGTTCGTTCATGCGGACACAGAGGGGTCTACCCGTTTCGCCAATGTATTCGTCACCACACGTCTTNCACGACCGACTTTCTATTAACCTCGGCATTGATCAAGTAATTTTCTTCGTATTTTTGTTGAGCAAACGCGAGGTGTTACTATTCTTTGTTCACGATTAAGCTGACGTTTCGGTGGATTTCGCCTTCCTCAGAGCCTGGAAAGGTCAAGTTGACAGCAACTCACTCGGCCAGACGCCTCCATAACC
>UYYA01004959.1:1940-49785 GCA_900624975.1 Angiostrongylus costaricensis
GAAGGTGGTCTGTCATATGATCTGCGAGAAGTACATGTAAATTGTGGCCTCCAGCTCTAAAGAAATCGGCAGTGATATTGTCTGGTCTAGGAGCTGTGCCTTTTTCCATGCCTTCTATTGCAATTGGAACCTCCAACGGAAGAACATTTTTTCTCTGCTGCTTCCAGTATTTGCTTCTACTTGCACCGTTGTAGATCTTCCTGCAAAGTTCTTCTGCAGCTGGCATTTATTACTAGCCATGTTAAACGTGTTGTAGTAGGATCGAGCTTCAGTTTCCTTCTCTTTTCGAGCAACTCCTAAGTATTGATGGAGATGCGATGTGATCCGATCTTCTTGCTTGGGGAACTGAGGCGAATTCGGCACAGCTTTTCAGCCCTTCGACAAGCAGCTCGTAGTCTTCGGTCGGGTCTTCCTTAATCTGCCAGTCACGTTTGGACAAGACTTCGTTCAGATTGTTCTCGTCGTATACAGCTACACTTTTTTCTCGTGGTTGATGAAGAGAGTTTTTTTCCAACTGAATCAAATCTTCGCGCGAAGAAGACGGTGATCGGAACCAGTACAGAATAACGGGACTACCGATGTGTTAAGTAAGCACCATCTGTTTGTCAAAATATGGTCGATCTCCGAATGAGTCACGCCGTTGGAAGGCTCCCATGTCCCCATTTCCAGCAGCGACTTTCTTTCTTCTGGAAAAACGAGTTTCCATGAAAGATACGTGCTGTTGACAAGAGTCCTGCGAGACGGTTCCCATTCTCATTTCTTTCTCCTAATCAAAAATTTTCGATCTTGTATTCGCTCTCGTTGGCCTTCCCTATTCTGGCGTTGAAGTCCTCGAGAACAAATTTATGATACACTTTATCGCTGATGACTTCCTCCAACTGATAGTAGAACGCATTTAATTCGTACTTATCAGCTGCGTCGGTGGGTGAGTAGTAGTTGATGATAGTGATCTTCCTATGATGCGACAGTTAAAGAGGGAGGACGGCAATGCGAGGGAAAAGGATCTCGTATGAGTTGACGAGATGGGCAATAATGGACGGGTGCACGACAAAGCCTTCGCCACTGATATTTCGTGACAGGATCTTTTCTCCACTGATCACAAGGGTCCCGTTGTTTAGTTTTCGTTTGTCGGTCTTCTTGATTTTTGTTTCTTGTAATGCCATCACATGAGATTTAATGCGATCTGCGGCTACAAGAAGGGCGTGAAGTTCGGCGTCTGTGGAGAGTGTTCTGCTATTATGCGTGCATAGTAAGAAACAGTCTCCATGGCGTGTCGTGCGTGTGTTCGTCAGATCCGGTTTCGATGAGGTCCTGCGTAACCTAAGATTTTCTGGCCTCTCACCGGTCGTCTCACCGCCTGACGTCATAGACGGGAGCACCCAGTGTGCGGAGTACTGAGGCTGCCCTATTGCTGGTCGTGCAATTTGTTCTTTCCTGGAGTCCTGACGTAACCTTGCAAGAGCCTATCCAAGTCTTCGCCACGATGTGGATCAGAGGGAGGTGTGTTTTCAGCGACGAATCTTTCGCTCAGTCTTCCTACTAGTTGATTCGGAGAGATGTTAAAACTGTCTAGGAAGAGGATAGTAGCACTGGATCGGTCTCAAGCCTGGGTAATTAAACATGATATGATACGAAAGAAAAAACCATAGACGACAGATTCTTTGGGCCAAAATTTGGAATAGGAGCCTCACCGCTAGGATTGAGCATCTCCACAGCTTTGTGCCTATACTGAGCCAAGGATGAACGACGGCGGTCTACAATAGAAGATTAAGATTATCTCTAGATATATTTGAATAGATGGAGATTTTACTGCAGATTAAAATCAAGTTCAGGACCAGACATTGAATAAGCGAGAGACTTTCAAACATATTAGCTTCTCATACTTTTTTCTTAATGGCGAGTCTCCAGCTCTCTTGGTGTTAAGGAGAGAGATGGTTACTTCATCATCATCGAAAATGTTTTTGCCAAAGAAGCACTAATCAGCGGTATCCCTGTGAAGAAATAACTTCCAGTTTTTATGTTATCGCGCTGCTACAAGCATCAGTAATGTTACTCGAAAGCAGAAATCAGGGACTACTTGAAGGTTCCTTCTACTTCTATTTTATAGATGTTTTCAACACGAACGTAGGCCAAATGTAATACATTGTTGAATCTGTCCAAGTCCCCATCCTCTGCACAGAAATGAGCTCACACAAGGTGGAACGTGAGCGACTTCTTAAAATGTCCTTGCTTTTCTAGTATTTTAAATACTTCTTCAGCTCATACGTGCTCGCTGTACTTTTCCTGAACACGAAATTTTCTTCTGAGATCACAATGCACCGTCAACGACCCACGATTGTGTTGCATATGCGAAGCATGTTTCCTTCTCCTACTAAAGGCCCTTCGCTCTGCAAACATTTTATAGAATTGATGGCTGGCACGGCTCTAAAGCTTTTAGAATTCTGAAATTAGCATATTTTCGAAAACTTGCACCATTTGGTTTTTCTTCGCAGGATCCCTATTTTTCGTCAAGATCTAAAGCTGTAATATTGAGTGTAACCGAGTAATGTGATGGTCTAGCATTCGCACAGAATCACAACGCATACGAATGGCCTAAATCCATTGAACTGGAACTGCATTCCAAAGAAACTGCTTGCAAAATTATGCCCATCGATAATTACGCGGTCACCTGTTATGGTATTCACCCGATGAAAAAATAGTGGCAACTTTCAACTGTGAATTAGCGTATCTCAGTTTATGGTAACTTCCACTAATTCGAGTAAAAACTATTGCAACCCACAACTCTCCTTTTAGACGATACGAGTTGTTTCATTAAGTCAAGGAAGAGTTCTGATTTACTAAAATCTTATGCATCGTAATCCTTCCATTTGTTTAACGATCTTTACTTTAAAGATGGAAGCAAACGAGCAAGCGGGTTTCGTCTAAATAAGACAACACGATCTTTTGCAGTGCATCCTTTATTGGTCCAGGTGATGCTATTGGGCTGAATATGTTAAAACTTCAAATTATGTATTTCAATTTTCGAAAGTTCTGTTTTTTATTTATTTATCCTAGACCTAGTCAAGGTGCGTGTAATAAAACGGGGAAGGGCGGAGGTCATCGTGTCATCGTGGGGGAAAAGCGACCTTGTCCTCACTTGAGAGGTAGGTGGATCCTGGGGATGGACTCAATGTTTCTGCCATGCCGATTTGGCAAATACCTTCTGTGCTCACGGAGACATATTCATGCATGAGTGCATGGGTTTGTTACCGCTTAAGCTATGCGGGTTGTATTCTACGAGCCAGTCAACCGAAATGCGTGTACGCAAATCACGCGGAAGCATTTGTGAAGCAGTTAGGAGTCGCCTCTAAAAAATAAGCTCTCCCGTCTACTCTGGGAGAGGCTGGTGAGCCAGCAGTGAGTAAACGCAGCCTCTACGTTCATAGCTCAAAAAACTATACGTGGGTATCACACGCTAAAACACTGAAATAGGTGGGCTTTATTTCCTTGACCACGATAGAGCGTGCGATACGGCGACCATAGGCAGGACAATTATGGAAGCCTCCATAAACCTCGAGGCCATTCTAAGCTGCTCAAATCGTAAAAGACTAAGCTGGCTATCTGTACCTACAATGCACACTCACTTGCATCCGAGTCCTCGATAAAGAACTTGATAAGGCGGGCCAGAAGAATCAGACATGACGTCTTCGAACTCGCTGAGACGAGAAGACACCCGCTTTTCAAATTCGGCTCTAACACCGGAGGAAAACTGTTTTTCGGAGAATACGACATCTTCGCAGCGACATCATCCTATGACGAAGAGGAAGTGGTGACGTTCTGCATGAACTTTGAGAAGTTTTGAAAAGAAGAGCGTAAATTCTCTAGTGTCATCATTGGAGATTTTAAAACTAACACTGGAGTCAAAAGAACGTCAGAAGAACGTCACACTGGGATCGACGGATTAGAAGGCAACAAGCAGGATAAGCGGTTATCTCAGTTTATCATGGTGAGCACCGTTCGTGGTAACTCCCAATTTCAGGGACCCACTCTCAATGCTGGACATGAGAGAATCCCAATGGAGAACACGCCATAACGAAATAGACAACATCATAGTAAATAGAAGGTTTTGCCTAACCGATGTCGCTGTTGTTCCAAAATTTTACAAGGAATCAGACCACTGCCACCTTTGTGCAAGATTCTATTTCTCGCAGAAAGGAGAAAGAGCCGCTAAATTCCAAAACGGAAGCCCCAGAACCACTGCAAACTGTGACTTATTCAATTCATTAGTCGGCTGTTGGGAAGATGCCGTTGTCGTTAACATTGACGAAGAATACGATCGGCTCATTCAACATCTTCACGATAGCGCTATGAAAGATGAGAGTTCCAAAGTCACCAAGGGACGTTTGTCTCGAGGAACACTCGACCTAATACATCAGCGTGGAGTCGCACGAGTTGCAGACAATCGCGGACTAACGTGCGAACTTGCAAAACAATACAGACAGGCGATTAAAGAAGATCTTAAAGAAAAAAAAGCAGCAGTAATGAGGCTGGGGAAAGCATTCGCAAAGCCCTCCGAAGCTTCGCCAATTACGAAACCAAGATGATTGCACTCCGACGACCAGACGGAATAGTTACAGCGTCCAGAAAGGTAATGGAGGAAAGCATTTACGAATACTGCTTAGATCTCTTCGATAGCTACGTCCACCTTCCGTCATATCAAGTAAAGGAGGATAGATATGTTGTATCACCGGTTCTCCCATCCGAAATCCGATATGCCATTTCGTCGGTGAAAAATCGAACAGCACAAGATCCGGACAGGATAAGACCAGAACACCTGAAGAACCTTCCGCCAGTCCACGTAAACACACTGGCTCGGCTCTTCACACGTTACCTGACTGAATACATGGTCCCTACTCAGTGGAAGACCAGCATGACCGTGTTATTGTTCAAGAACAGTAACCTACCCGATACCGTCAGCTGTCGCCCAGTCTGTTTGCTGTCTGTCGTCTACAAGCTTTTCACATGAGTCATCCTAAACAGGGCTGACGGAACACTGCACGAAGGGCAGCCGTGTGACCAAGCAGGATTTCGAAAAGAATTTAATACGATGGACCACATTCACATGATAACAATGCTCATTGAAGTATCGCGAGAGTACAAAGGACCGCTCTGTCTTACTTTCATCGATTTAAAGACGGCTTTTGATTCAACTGAGATAGAAGCAGTCACGGGAAACCTCGACAGCCAAGGAGTCCCTACTCAATACATAAAGATTCTTCGTGAGTTGTACAAAAATTTCACAACCAATCTATCACCATTCTACAACGATATTAACATCGACGTCAAAAGAGGGGTTAAGCAAGGCGATACCATCTCGCCAAAATTATTCACCACCACCTTCGAGGACGTCATGAGAACATTGGAGTGAGATAATATGGGGTGAAATTCGATGGTGGGCAGTTACACCATCTTCGCTTTGCTGATGAGATCGTGCTTATAACAACAAACATTAGCCAAGCGGAACGCATGCCTGCCGATTTTGATAAAGCCTGTGGATAGATTGGTCTTCGATTAAACCTCAGAAAGCGATGTTCGTGAGGAACGGATTGGTATCGTATATCCCTTCACGCTCAATGGTATGTATGTCTCCGAATGCTCCAGTTACCTCTATCTATATTGGAAAATCAATGTGATGAACGACTTAGCCCCAGAGTTAAGCAGAAAGAAACGAGCGGCTTGGGGAGCTTTTAAGAGAATCGAGGATGTAGTTAAGAGAACGGAAAAAATCCGACTCCGTGCCCACCTTTTCGACTCAACGATACTTCTTGCATTAACGTATGCGTCAGAAACCTGGTCGCTGCGTAAGTAGGATGAGAGGACTCAGCGTTATCGAACGCGCAGTCGAAAGGAGGATGCTAGGAGTATGCATTCAGTAGAAGGAAGAGAAGAGAACCGAAGCTCCGACCTGCGTAAACGATTTAAAATCAAAGATGCCGTTCTGTACACCAAACAGTCGAAGATAGGGTAGGCCAGAACTGTAATGCATATGGACGACTACCGATGGACAAGAGCCATTAGTGACTGGCTTCCTCGTGATGTTAAACTCACTGCAGAAAGACCACCGACCCGATGGTTGGAGTTCTTCACGAAGTGCCTAGAAGAAAGATATGGTGTTCAACGAGTCTCAGGAGCAAGTGAAACCCACTGGGCTACTCTTGCACGCGATAGAGAAAAATGGAAGATTCACTCGCGCTCGCTCGAGTCATTCGACCATCAATGGGACTACACAGAGGTGATAGAGGCGATCAACCACCTTGGTACCAATAACGACACCAGCCGACATGCGCCACTTATCTCTGACAACGACAACCATCATACTAACTGAGCGGGGATACTTCTACGTCACAAATAAATCTCACTTTGTGTGGTGAATTAAGTTCAACTCATAGTCAGCATAGTTAAACGATATTATTTTAAAAGTGTATATTTCGAGTTGGAGCTAAATTAAATTGATATCAGAATGATGTAGTTCATATATCGTGGTGGGTTGCTTGCATTCTAATCGACTGCTGATAAATTGAATGAAACTACAAGTGGATGGTGGTCCAACTGTGCACAGCAATCAAACGAAACAGGGTTATAAATTCAAAGATTCTAGAGACACCCAAGGTAAGAAATAGATTCTATCGTGCATTTCGTAGTGTGCAAACAGGAAATTCATTGTATGTTCAGAAAGCCATTTCTTCGTAAATGGTTAAGTGTAGAAAACGGTTTCTCTGGTCCGATCCCACCTGCATCACTCTGCTTCTGATAAGCCAATAAAGGATTACAAAACGTCTGCCAAAAAGGTTCTGCGCGGCAAATTCAACAAGGTATTGTGAATGCATAATAAAACTATTAAAGCTTGAATAAGCATCAGAAAGAGATTAAGCCTGAAATGAAGTATTAGAATGCCATTGAATTCGTAGGATAAACCTTTGTCACTGTGCGCAAGCCTGAGCTAGCCGTGGCACGGGGCTGAAATTGTGCCGATGCTGAAATCAACAAGATATTGTGTCCGTATGAAGAATCACAGAAGCTTTAGTCTAAATCCGACCTACAACCATTAAACATCGTTGTGATCGTAGTCTTATAGTTAACCAATCCAATTCTTGTTAACCAGCATAGCTAGCATAAACTTATCTGATCATAGGCCTTGTTTTGAAATCTTTTCATCGATTTGAAAAAACTTATGGAAAAGAAAATGAATCATGGTCATGTCAATGAAGATTTTTTCCTCGATCGTCACTGAAACGTGCTCTCTATCGTCGCCTGGATAATGAGTATCTTTTGGTCGGTAGTAATGACACCAGGGAGTACAGGTTCCTTATTTGGGCTACATATGAGCTTGCATGCTTCCTCTACGCTTCATTTACTCAGTGTGTCCGGTTGTATACTACTCTCTTTCTCTTCGTCATTCTCAGGTGATTACGAATCGCTTTATCACTTCCACAATATTATCCAGACTGCTTTTCATTTTTCTATCGTTCTCACTAGAGTGAGCATCAACAAGCAAATTGCAAAATGCTAGTACGCATCATAGACAAACTCTAAATACCTCCTAAATCAATAAAAATTCAACCGTAAATTTCAACCAGCCCACACTTAAATTATTCCCCAACTCAAAGCAGAATCATTTTCTACCAACCTAGTGATAACCCACGAACAGCAATTCAACGATAGCAACCGCAAGAGCTATCTTTTAGCAACATGAAGACATCACGATCGTTGTAACACTTTGAATACCCTATGAATTAATCACGACCCATCGTAACATAACAAACCTTTAACCCATGTCTAATTTACTCCTTATCCATTCTCAAATCCTTCTATAACCCAACTCCAACATTTACCCTTCAAAGCATCGGCGCGCCACTATATAGCACAACTTCCATATGCCTTACGGCTAATCCTAGCGTTTTCTCCTTTCTCCTACTTTCTCCTAATAACCACCAGTCTGGTCTACCTTCCCTTAGCTTTTCCAACCTTTCCTTCAGCTACTCTACCTTTTCCTACATTCACCTTTCCTTTCTTATCTTCTCTTGCTTTTCCCTGCCTTCCCATCGCTTTTCCTAAATTCTCCTATCTTCCTCTCCTTTCCTCTACCTTCTAATTTCTTCCAGATGATACAAAACAGTATTTTTTAAACTGACCATCATTCAACCTCTGCAGTTGTAAACAATATCGTCATGGATACCAGTGAGGAAGATTCGACTCGATACGACGATGATGACACCACATCGAGAATACGAGCCACTGGCGACTCGGCTCTGATCATCGGCTTTGATGGATACGAATAAATTGAAACATTAGCCGAATAAACATCTTTATCAACCTCGCGTTTGCTTAAAAACCCATGAAGTTGAGATACAGTATGCTTACAACTCGGTTTTTAAGCCTATGCTTAACGTTCCAAAAGTTCCAGTTAAGCATGATAACCGAAAAAAACAACGTACATTAGGGAACAACACAATGTCTGGCTATACAAAATTTCGTCTGATCAATTGCTTTCGGGTTCAAACTACGAGACTTGACACAAAAAGGTGAGAAAGATCGGTTTCGCAGACTCCAGAACGCCAGTTTGTGCAGGCAACAGCATAATCTCCATTTTTTCGAAGTTTTGCTGTTTCGTCATTGTAGCACCCTGGAGTCCCGAGGTTAGCCAGGCCAAAGTTTGCTCCAGTTCGTCACCACCACTGGCAGTAGCCGCCTTCGTGGATCCCAGGGAGATTTGCTAGGATGCGAACATGCGATTAGTTTGATAACACGACGCTAGTGGATCCTGGTATTGGTTTAGTCTTAGCTGAGCTTCCTAATGAAAAAGCAGGACTCCTTCTTAGCTTGGGAGGGCGATTCCATACCATCTGCTGCTTAGTGTACTTGTGGGGAACCTAGTCGCTACGTAATCAGGATGAAGAATCGCTCCGCGTTGTGAAAAACGCAGTCGAGAGGACAGTACTGGGAGTATCCCATATCAATAATCGGTGATGAGCACACCATAGTTTTCTACAAAATGTCGAATGTGACGTGAGCGGAACGGATGATGCGTTTGAATGGCAAGCGAGGGAAAGCGAGCCATTGGCAACTGTACTCCGCGAGATTTCAAGCGCACAGGTGGAGGTCCACGAATCCAGTGCCCCACGAAGACACTAGAAGAAACATATGATTAATAGTTTATGATACTTATCGAGTGCATAGAACTAGTGGAACCCACTGAGCTACTCCTGCTATTAATAAAGAAAAGTGGAAAATTTTCTAGCGGTCGCTCGTTACATTCGACGATCAAAGAGATCGCAGATGGTGTAGATGATGAAGGACAGCTGAACATTTCAACGTGCGTACAAGCCAGTGATCGCTCCTTCGAATTGGTGACAATACATCTAAGAAGGATAAAGCATCGAGTGAACATATTTAGCCAGATAAGATGTCACACGCTAAGCTTAGTTTTTGGCACGGACAGGAATTGTTACTCACACCTCATAAGAGTAAGTTTGTATCCCTATGGAAAAAGAATTATCGTCATCTTTAAACCACTAAGGAAAAGCAAGTGACGTCGACAACCACAGCGGAAAAATCTTTGAGAAATTCGATTTTGGTACCACTTCCCTGGAATTGAGCAAGCGAAGGTTCATATCTTCATTGTGACCCTGACTATCCATCGTGACAAAATATTCCAAATGCACGCTCTTCAACACTGGTCGTCAGTTTCGTTTTTAGAGATACCGTGATGAAACTGATCAAATCGCAACGACTAGAATGCTGTGGCATTTTCTTTGCTGCTTTGAAGTTCTGCATGGAATCAGAGTACTTCCAACTATGAGCAAGATTATTCCTCTTCTGAAATTACATAAAGCCATTAAAACAAAAAAGCAGGCTGAATCCCAAGGTCGCCGCAGATTCTAACTTTTTTCTATTTTAGGTACAAGTAAACGAATAAGTCACAAGAAGAAACCTGTGGACTCTCTGGTATGCTTGTTGGAATACAAGTACATGAGCAGAAAGGAGCTATAAACTTGCGCATGGGTATGTAAAATAGAAGAAATAATATTAGGACAAGAATATGAAAGAAAATTTTGAAGGAGTAGGGCTACAGTACAGGAAAAGGCGGGTCACCCACCTACTGAGGACAACACGCGCCGAGCCCTAGCCAGTTACTGGACCAAGATGAACGCTTTTTCAACAAGGCTGTTGTTGCAACGAAAGCTGCTTTTCCCCAATAAAAAGTCTGGTATATTGTTAATGAAAAATCAGGCATTAAACCGACCACCTATGGCACCAGTTCAGAACAAGTAGTTACACTGCGGATCGCTTATATTATACAAGTTTTCCAGGCAATAGAAAGACAAGAACAGCCTTGTTGTAACGTTATCAAGTATTGCCCATTTTGCAGATTTCCCGTTTTCAGCAAGTTCTCTAGTCTAATTTACTTTGAAGAGTAAACGAACAACTATCATAAAAGCAGGAAGGTTCCAACCAGTTTTACTCATCTACCTCCTTCATTGCCTTAATCTATTTCATAAGGTTCATAATTGATTCTCCTATCTATTGCAGCAGACGAACTCACCTTGTAATATTTCAACGAAGAGTTGTTCCACATTTGTTATCAATGCTGAGTTCCATTCGTTAATGCCTCACTGCCTTTACTGGTCGTTTCTGGTATTGAATTACTGTCAGTAAATTTCCAGAAATCGTTGGTATATACTTGGAACTGTCCCTGTGAAAAAACCACAGTTCCGGATGACAATGCTGAGTCCACTGAACGTTCTGCTTCGCCTTTACTTGTTGCTTCCTGTACCTACGCGTGAACTTCATATGTGCGACACACATTTCGAAAGACAACATGGATTATGGCTAATTTCTGAATCCATTTCAAAGAGAGCAGTGGAGGTCCAGTTATAGAACTGGCAGAGCTGCATTCTTCTTCGACATTTGCAAACTCTCTGTTATTCTTATTTGATAAATGAAAGATGAGCATGGTGGCGATGTTCGAAGAAGACCCACCATAAACGGCGAATCCGCTCAATCGCGAAGCCGAGTGGCCCAAGTAAGCAAGTTAGTAAGTACAGAGCTTGAGCGATTATCATGAGTTAGAGAAAGCATTCAACAATTTGGGTGCAACTCCACACTTGACGTCAATGTAGCCTCAGCTCTCAAAAGCACTTCCACTGTTCAACCGTTTCCTGATTTTGGTGTAATGTTTGGTGCAGCATAGAATGAGGCTTCCTTAAAGACACCCATTAAAAGTGGTTTGATAATAACTTGACCTAATACTTCTTTAAATTTCCACAGTAGAAAAATTTAATGCTTTTGTGAGTTAAGGCCCATTTCTTTTCTTATTTACTACATTAGAGTTCTAAGACTGAATGAAAGCTGAGAAGAGCGGTGACTTCAATAAAACATTGCACCACAGGAAGCATTCCCTATAACAACCATCGTCAGATTACAGAATTTTTTTCTTTGGAATGTATCCTACTCTCATGAAAGTTAACACGATCATGTTCCATTTCAAAACAACATCTTTATTGTAATTAAAGAATACAGACTACTGCTGAACAGAAAAAACTGGCGCGCTTCAAAGCGTAGAGCCTGTCGATGTTCCGGAAGAGCCTAAAATGGAAATAAGAATCGAGCGCCTCCCCAACTTCACAGTAGAGTCATAAGAAAAAACTAGCTCACGAGGTTTAAGTGCAGTGGACGGTGCACCCATCGTTTTGCTATCGTACAGCTGGAAACCATTATGTTTCATTCAAGTCATTTTGGCTACCCTATACAGACCTACTCACATTTATGAGATAACGGTCTACTAACTGTTTTTTAAACTGTTGATTTTGATCCCAGCTCACGAATTCGGAGAATAAAAATGAAAATCTTCCATGTGAAACTTAAGAGGATATGTTACTGGACGACTTGGAATTAAATTGGCTTATATCATAAAAATTGGAAAAAAAACCTAAACACTTAAACTCGCAAAGACATCGTCTTATAATTCATTCAGCATAGATCCATACAATTAATCCACTTGGCTCAATTGACAAGCGCTCTCGCCGCAACGACCCACGCTTGTTCAGTGAAACAAAGCATTACCTGTAACACGTGTAGTTAGTCGTCGAGTGACTCGAGCAGGAGCCAGTAAATCTTCCATTTTTGCTTGTCACGTGCAAGAGTAGCCCAGTGGGTTCTGCTCGCTCTAGAGACTCGTTGAGCATCATATCTCTCTTCAAGGCCCTTTGTGAAGAACTTTAACCATCGGCTCGGTGGTCTTCCTGCAGTGCGTTTAACATCACGAGGAAGCCAGTCACTAATGGCCCTTGTCCATCGGTAGTCGTCCATATGCATTACAGTTCTGGCCCAGCTTAACTTCGACTGTTTGGAGTGCAGAACGGCATTTTTGATTTTTGATCGTTGACGCAGAACGGAGCTTCCGATACCATACCTTACTTGTGTGAAACGCGATACTCTTAGCATCGTCCTCTCGACTGGGCGTTCAATAACGCTCAGTGATCTTTCACCTTGCTTACGCAACGACCAGGTTTCTGACGCATACGTTAAGACAGGAAATACCGATGAGTCGAAAAGATGGCACGGAGTTGGATGTTTTTCGTTCTCTTAACTACATCCTCGATTCTCTTAAAAGCTCCCCAAGCCGCTCGTTTCCTTCTGCTTAGCTCTGGGGCTAAGTCGTTCATCACATTGATTTTCCAATGTAGATAGAGGTAACTGGAGCATTCGGAGACATAGTTTCAACTCAGCGTGAACGGGGAATACGAAACCAATCCGTTCCTCATAAACATCGTTCCTGTGAGATTTAGTCGAAGACCAATCTTTCCACAGGCTTTATCAAAATCGGTAAGCATTCGTTCTGCTTGTTGGTGTGTTTGGTGTTATAAGCACGATGTCATCAGCAAAGCGAAGATGATGTAACTGCCCACCATCGAATTTCACCCCATATTATCTCACTCCAATGTTCTCATGACGTCCTCGAAGGTGGCGGTGAATAATTTTGGCGAGATGGTATCGCCTTGCATAACCCCTCTTTTGACGTCGATGTTAATATCGTTGTAGAATGGTGATAGATTGGTTGTGAAATTTTTGTACAACTCACGAAGAATCTTTATGTATTGAGTAGGGACTCCTTGGCTGTCGAGGTTTCCGTGACTGCTTCTATCTCAGTTGAATCAAAAGCCGTTTTTAAATCGATGATGAAAGTAAGACAGAGCGGTCCTTTTTACTCTCGCAATACTTCAATGAGTCTTGTTATCGTGTGAATGTGATCCATCGTATTAAATCGTTTTCGAAATCCTGCTTGGTCACATGGCTGCCCTTCGTCCAGTGTTCTGTCAATCTTGTTTAGGATGACTCGAGTGAAAAGTTTGTTGACGACAGACAGCAGGCAGATTGGGCGACAGTTGCCGATATCGTGGAGGTCACCCTTCTTGTACATTAGCACGGTCTTGCTGGTTTTCCACTGAGTAGGGAACTCGCACTCAAGCGGCCAACGTGTGAACAGTCGAGCCAGTGTGCTTTTGAGAACTGGTGGAGGGTTCTTCATGTGTTCAGCTCTTATCCTCTCCGGACCTGATGCTGTTCAATTGTTTACCAACGAAATGGCTTGTCGGATTTCTGAAGGAAGAATCGGTGGCGCAGCGTATCCATCCTTCTTTATTTAATATCACGGAAGGTGGACGTGGCTATCGAAGAGATCTGAGTAGTATTCGTGAATGATTTTTTCCACTGTCTTTCTGGACGCTGTAGCTGTTCCGTCTGGGCGCAGGAGTGCAATCATCTTGGTCTTGTAATTGGCGAAGCTTCGGTGGGATCCGCGAATGTTTTCCCAGCCTTTGCAGCTTCAATCATTACTGCAGCTCTTCCAAATAAAGCATATGCGCATATGGTTTGGTTTTTGACATAATCACATTCCGAATTTCTCGCTAACTTAAGCGAATCTCTTCAAGAGCAAAGATTTTCACTTGTCTAGCCCAACTGTTAGCATTGAACAACACAACACGCTCATAAACAGGCACCTCAAAACTTACCCCCGCTGCATGTTTTCTCTTCATTTCATTCACCTTCTCAATAATTACATCTGCTTGCTTCCTGACCAAAGCGTCCGAAGTGGAAAATTTCGCAAATGTGTCAGAAAGTTCGTCGAGTATGTCACTCAGCTGCAAGAAAACGGCACTTTTTTGAATTTTTCTCAATTTCGAATTTTCGAGGCTCCTAATTTCACAGTTCTTTTTTATGCGGAATACCAGAGAGGTCAGTCAAGGACTCCGTAGGACATGCTTGCAGGACGAATGGAAGAATGAGTGCGCAGTAAAAGCGACCTGGTACTATACCTCAGAAGTAGGTGGATCAAGGTGACTTCAGATGGTTTATTTGCCTAATTCCCTGTCCATGCTGCTTTGCACTCCACTTGTTAGTTTCATATACTCATACATTCACATAATGTACTTCCACGTCTTTAGATTACACCGTAGGCGTATATCGGACCAAGGCCTACAACGATTTGTTTGGGAAGCGTCTGAGAAACAGTTTGGACATTAAAAAAGCCCAATGTCTTCTCTGGAAGAGCCCGAAAAATATGCTATGAGTATGCTTAGTTACCATGACAGAAGCTGCTAACGTGACCTTCTCGCTAGAAACAACAAAAATTAAGCTCAGTCTACGCTGAAAACTTGGTGCTATTCGCTCTCTAAAACGAGCAAAGTAGAGCGGACAGGTCTGGACCGCCACAAAGGTTTTTGGTCCCTGCTAGACGTATTATATGACTAACGAGGCCAATGATAAATGTGGTCCGTAGGTTTACAACTAATTCGCCGCCTATCGACCAAAGTGTAATTTACTAACGCTAACGTTACTGTAAAAGAGTATCAGAAATAACTCACAGTAAGCAATGGTTTATTCTCACACTGCTTACAAGGATTAATTGCGGCTTTCTCATGAGCATTTGTGCGATAGGTATACTCCACGGCCTTAAGTTAGTTCAATTCAGATTTTGCTTTCGTGTGATGAGTTGATGAAGATAAAACTCGGTGGTATGCAAGAAGCAAAGCCCCATACCTGATCCAGGATATCTTTGGCGTCGACCGTACTATCATATCCAAAATGTTCCTGATGAATGCCGATTGCTGAATCCTAAAGTGTGGACTAAAGGAGTAAAGAAGGCGCTAAAGAAGTATTAAGTAATAAATTCTTGTCATGACCACACAAAGAAGTAACCCATTTCGAACATGCGAAAACAGTTTACACCCAGAAAATGAACTGGTTAAGGCTTTGTAGATTTTGAAGAGAAAATTTGAAGTGGCTGAAACAGGAGGAAGGTTGGAAAAAAATTATTCGAAACATAAGCGCACATGGGGTTTATCCTTTAGATTAAGAAAACATAGAAACGCGAGTGATATCTGCATTAAACGAAAAATGAGATGAACTCATTCAAAAAAAAAAAAGACGTCAGGTGGGGAAAGATATGCTCATCGGAAATTCACCATCACCACGTGCCTTGGTTTTGCTCACTAAGTTATCCTGCCGTTGTCAATGACTAACGAGTAATAATCAATTGAGTTCGAATCTGCAAACTGCATAGTTTCATGGATACCATGGTGATAGGGTGAGCAGGACATGGGTGCAACGCAGATGCTCGGAGTTCCGATTGAAGTCCGCTGTCGAACATTCAAAGTAACCGTTGCATCAGGTGCAGAGCAAAAGGTCATTTGCAGCGAAGCGGCTCACAGTTGAAGGAAATCTTTTATAAAGGAACGCAGCAACGTTCGCTAACTGCTAGAATCGCCGTTAAGTTAAAAGAGCGACAAATCACACCAGTATTAGCTTGTTCATGCAAAATATTAGCAACACAGCATTTGTAACCGCTGTCGCAACTAAAGTATTATTTTTTCATGGCAGAGTGTAATATGAAATACAGTCACAATCATGCTGAAACATTTGCAAAACTCGGACCTGGCTCAGATTCGAACCCTCGATTACTTTCCGCGGCCTCACACATTACCCATTGAATCACAGAGGTCCCATCAAAAGTTTGCCAACGGAGTGTTCGAATCTGGTGTGATATCTTAGTTTTGCAATTATCTCATCATCATTGGGGTCGCATTTCACATAATACCATGTCATAAAAGGATAATAGACGGTAAATCATGGCCGACATTGTGATTTCGACTGCAGCCTTAGCTTCACTCTGTTCAGCGCCGATTTGTGCTCCGCAGATCATTCCCGTTGACAATTGATTGCTGACGACATCATTAGGGCAAAAAACTTGATGAAAGGAGGGAAAGCCAAGAGCCTCGGTGATGTATGGTCCCATGGAAAGGGTGACAGCTAGTCTGAATTAAGTAAATGAACTATGTTTTACTTCCCAACGGTTTACTGCCTCATCATGGCTGGGTGGTATTCCCACTGGTTGTCCCAGCAGGGTGTCGGCTTCCGAAATTTCTATTCCGAAACCCAGCTAAATATAAAACGATACCAGGAATCACCGCAGCGATGCTGGTATCAAACATGGTGACAAATTTTCCTCTGATCCACAAGGGCGAAGCCTATCTAGGGTAGTGATGACCTAAGGCTTTCGCTAGGCTGACCTCCGGACTCCAGAGAACCACCGTGGCTAACCATCAAGTGTAAACTATGCTGGGCACCTCTAGTGTAGATGAGCAATCGAGGCATGCATCCCAGTATGTCGCCTCCAATGCCAAGTTTTGTTCAACTTGTTAAGTCCAAATCAACGATGGACAACAAAAATGAATGCGTTTTAATAACATAATGGAGGAGTTAAAAGCTGGATGAGCTACCAAGCACACAACTTGAACCAATCTGGCTGACTACTCTACCTAAATTAGTTGGTGGATATGATGCCATCTGGATCAACATGACTTCGTCAGTGCAATATTCATTTTAAAAAGGCTTGGGGTGCTACAGTATCAAGGGGATGCTAGAAACTACAATTTCAATTGCAAAGCTGACAAGTTACTGAGTAACAAGACTCTACGAAAAAATCAAATAGCATTGTGAGGAGAGTATGCGAAATTGAGAAGCATTCAGTACTCTTACGTTCCTTAATCAAGAAATCTCTGAACGACTTACTCGCAAGACATCGACGTGACGTTCGAGCAGATTTAAATCGGCGCTCTCTGAAGGATTCGATTCCTGTAAAAGCATCTATGTAAAACTGCATGAGTCGTTGATTCACGAAGGGGCTCACAGCTTGCTTGACGATCGCCTTCGCCTCCTTTTCGTTCCTTCTTCTCTTTAGCTCATTATCAATGCGACCCGAATAAATCGACTCGTCTAGTCGATCAATGAGCACCAAGCACTGCAATTTTCGTCTTCGTGGTTTGGGAGACACTTAGCCAATACTCTAACAATGAAGTGTGTTCAAACAGTTTCAGGATTTTGGGTATCAGCAACCATCGTCGATGTACTCAATCATAGTGTTTTGTAGGCGCGTCGCGGCGAAAACAACACTTGCTTCATAGGGCCAATTGCTCCTCCTACAGATGAGTAACAGTCTTCACACGTCTAATAATCTAACGATGTTATCCGACTTAAGCGGTTAACAATAAAACGTTGAATGCAATTTCACGCTTCAAAGCAAGCTTTGGAAATTGTTTCGAATCTAGCAAATGAGCTTTAATAAACGTGCAAGAATCTTTCTGAAAGTGAGAATTTCACTCAAGAAACAGCAGGTATATGCTTTTGTTCCGGATTTTATTTCTAAAAACTCTTCCTTGTAAGCAATGTGTGAGGGAGTTCTTTCATTAGCTTTATCAATTGCAAGAAATTTGGCACCGCTACACCGGTGGTGGTCCGCCTTTCCACAAAGGAAATAGAAACTTCGACGTTGATCAATCCTCGAGGAATGCGACATAACTTCCACTTTATCACGTAAATGTAATTGTATATTTACCGGAATTGTAAAGTGGCTTATGGTAGCCTATCGATGTATAAAGTCATTGTTCCTATATTCCCAGACAAGTCTTTTTCCAAATGTCCTGGATCCGATCGATCCAGTGTGCATTGTAACGGACCTCTAACCGCTTCGCTATATGTCCCCTCAATCTAACCTTAGCTTGGATAAGAGTCAATACACCTGTCATCCCCAATGTATGGTAATTTGATTGTATCACGACTTGAGACTCGTCCTGGTCGTGTTGAGAAAAGGAAAAGTTAGCTCTAAACCCACACATAGACGACTTATGCCTACTCTAATTCAGGCTACAAATTCTCGTTTGTGAGGACTATTTCGGCAATAGTCTGACATTAATGGAAGAAGATTGAGTTAGTTTTTCCATTTGCACTACATGTAGGATTTTCCCTCTATTTGAGAGTATCCG
The DNA here is from genome assembly GCA_900624975.1 of Angiostrongylus costaricensis. Lineage (NCBI taxonomy): Eukaryota > Metazoa > Nematoda > Chromadorea > Rhabditida > Metastrongylidae > Angiostrongylus > Angiostrongylus costaricensis. Next base: position 20,300 of record UYYA01004959.1, read on the forward strand.
GAATGCTTCGTTGTCTGTTGCGTGCTAAATAGAATCATTAAGTGGAAAATACTCTAAAAACAATGTCATACATTCCGAATGGGGCCGTCGTAGGAGGTCGTCAGCGATTTTATATCTTTGAGCATGCGTTTTTTAGCTTCTTCGGCCGAACGTATGGCTTTCACCGCTCGATGAGTGGCAGTTGTTGCCTCGCGTAGAAGAGCCTAAAGGTGATTTCATCAAAGGTAGTACACGAGGATGTTTGCTTTGACCAACAATGAAAATGTAATAATCAACGCTTCAATGAAATACGTGAGTGACCATCTGTTTGAAGAAAAACCGTTTCAAGATGCACATTTAGTTTCAGTGCGCTGTTCATCAGACCGTTTCGGGAGAAACATGTGTTTATGTGCGTTATCTTCTTCCAGCGTAATAGTTAGTCGAGCTTAGAATTTTCTAATCAGTTCAAATTCTGCGTGAGCTATTGGACGATCAAGGCATGATTTGCGCTAAGGATTCATGAGAGATTGATTCATATTCCCAGCTCGGACTTCGTTATACACCAATCAAGTCGACTGAAAGTCTGGCACAATGACATTTTCTTCACCTTGTTATTCTTGATCTGGGGCTCTTATATGCTTAATGGAAATTTTTCTAGGCTTTTAGACATCGAAATAAAGACCTTTTGCTAAGCACTTCATCAAATTCTATGCATAATTTACCTCAACAGTTTCTGAGGTTATTTCTTGGTCTCCATCGTTGACGTTGCACGATGTCATCTGAAACAAACCTAAGTTTCGCCCGATAAACTTCCGTTTGTTCGGTTTTGCTTAATTACTTAATGTTATTTTTTTAATTCGATGTGTTCAGAACTTGGTGTTTGAGTAAACGTAGAAAGCACATCTATCGATTGGTTTCCACTCATTGTAACTGAGATGTCACTGTACTAAGTTAGACAAAAGATGAAAAAAAGAAGCTTCTTTATCTACTCCATGAATTCACTGCAAGGCAAGGCCGTTTATAATAGCATAAAGGATAGGGAATAAAGCGGTTGGCGTCGATAAACCCCTAAGAGAAGCGCCCTACATCTTTTGGCTTAATAATGCATTAGTTAAGTTCTGGTATCTTTGCAGACTAGTATGGTGCGCCCATCTGCTGTCTGGAGGCCTTCGTGAACCCAGAACACGAGACGAACGCGAGCATTCCAGATTACCTCTGACTACGGTGCTATACACATTCTTGTTTAATAGTATAAAGACGGACATAAGATATCCATTTTGGATATGACATAACGAATTTTAGTCATCTACTAGTAACATAATGCCCACCGGCGGGCCCGTATAAATAATTCGACAGACAGACTTATGTTATTTTATTACACTGTAAAATAGAGAAACAGAAAAGTGCTTAGGGGATAATCAGTGACTCAGCTTACTTACCGTTCCACGTCGTTGGATGTGTGGGAGTGAGACAGAAAAGCGAGGTTCTTATCAGACAAAACTATCAAAACAAACATTCAACTGATAACATGATAAATACTTATCAGACATATCGAGTACGGTTTAATAGGTGATGAATGAAGAAACTACTCCGGTGGACATCGTGCTACCTTTGTACTCCTTTAAGATGCCTTCTGATGAATCCATTAATGTTCTTACATATAACACCACATATACATAGTTTCCTGCAACTTAAATGTTAGTCAATTTCTAGAGTAAATGCCTTATTAATGATTAACCTTTCGATGTACTTTGCTTCCACCTCCAGAGAAAAACGACGTGCCTTATTTTTGAGAGAACGACACACTACGCGTTTTTGTTAGCAAGAAAGCGTCGTTTGCTCTAAACATTCGGTAACCCGCATCACTACAAGCGTGCGCTTGTGAATAGACAGCTAAATATCGAAGAAACTATCAACCTCACCATTCTGAAACGAAGTCGTATCAAATCGTCACTAAGTCACTAACTATCGATAGGTGAGAATTGCGTGGTAGTGTAACATTTTATTTACTGGTAAAACAATAAAGCATATTATGCGACACATTTCTCAAGATCATACTGCTTACTCTCCGTTCTTCGCTACTCACATCATGCACCTTTATTCGGTGAGCTTCAAATCAGCATCCCATTCACCTGTTTCACTTGTCGTGCCGTTAGCCGACGAGTAACTCGAAGAGGCGCCACTAGGTCTGTCATTTCTCTCTGTCCGGTGAAAGAGTAGCTCAGTGGGTTGCACTCGCTCTAGAAATTCGTTGAGCAACATTTCTTGTTTCTCGGTTTCTGTGAAGAAGTCTGACCATCGTGTCGGTGGTCCTGTTGCAGTACGTTTGACATCCCGAAGAATCCATTCACTAACGGGTCTTCTCCATAGGTTGTCGTTCATACGCATTACGTGTCCGGCCCTTATCTTCGACTGTTTGGCGTGTAGAACGGAGTCTCTGATTTTGATCATTGACGGAGATCGAAGCTTTGGATCCGTCAAATAATTTTGGCGAGATGGTATCGCTTGCCTAACCACTTTTTTGACGTCGATGTTAATATCCCCAAGACCGACTTTCTGTTAACCTGAGCATTGATTGATAAATTGATAATTCGATGTTTTTCTCCAATAAGCAGACACGACGTTGTTACTATAGAATTTATTAGGATGCAATAGCTGACGTTTCCGCGGTTTCGCCTTCTTCGGAGCCGTTTATTTGTTGTAAGTATTTAAGTTAGTTGATGGATAGCAGCCGCACAGAGTAATACATGGGCGAAAACGGTCTCAGTTTAACAGTGTGTTTGTTCTTCAGACGTTTTCGTGGGTCCCAATGTGATGTTCTTCAGACGTTTTCGTGGGTCCCAATGTGATGTTCTTCAGACGTTTTTCTGGGTTCAATCTTGGCATTGAAATCTTCTATGATATCCTTGGAAAATTTATGGTTTTCTGAGCAGAAGTGCATATAGAACGCCTTGACTTCTTTAGCAGTGTGTGCCTCTATTGATCCATATCTCTTCAATCTTAGAAATCCGTCTCCGGTTCTGAGAAAACTGGCTGAGAGAAAGTCAAGCAAAGGTCTGGATTGGTGTGGTGGATAGCACATGAGCCACCAGTAAGGATAATCGCGGCTTTGAGGCCCAAATGAATTCTTGAGTTTTGCTGATATTTCGGCATTGTTGTGCGCTTACTACAACTATTATTTCGGGAACAAATACCAAAGGGCTGCAGTGCTACGACTAGATGAGAACCAAGTATTATCACCCAACATGAGAAACGAAAACACTTCAGAAAAGAGCGTAGAAACACAATGCATATCAAATCCACATCGAAAACAAAGGAACATTTTGAAAAAAACTTTAAAAACCGATTTCATAAATCCCAACGATACTAACTAATATACGTAATTTTTAAGAGTTTTCCTTGTTGAACAGACGTGAGTTACGTAATTGCTGTTCTTGTTCTTATTTTTGCTGTTGCTATGATTCGATAACCGGCATTTGGGCCACTTCGCTTTCTTGAGATCCTGTAAAAAACCAAGATCTCGACAGCCTTCTTGACAAGCAGACAAAAAGTTATTATCACATCGTTTACTTTTTTATTTACTGTCTACTACATTTTTCACGTCAAGGTGTTATACGAAACCAACCACAACGACGCTGAGGTATTCGAAAACTTGGGCCCCGGGTTAGGTCGAATCACAATTTCCCTTTCGGGAGCTCGCGCATTACATACTGCGCCATGAAGGCCCTTGTCTGCGTTTCTCTCAGCTAGTTTTCTGTCTAACAGTGCCATCAGCAATCACACGCCAACGGGATTGATCTGGTGAGCCCACATCGGCATCGAGCCACCGGAAAGGGAAATCGTGGTTCAATCTGGCCCGAGGTCCAAGTTTTGCAAATATCTCAGCATCGTTGTAAATGTAAGTGCACTATTTATTCATAATAGCTAGCATCTCAATAGATTTCGCTTTTTAAGAGCTTGAAAAGGTCGAGTTGATCGCAATCAGGTCATTCAAATACCTCAAAACCTAGACAGGAAGACCACGAAGCTTCAATTTAAATCACATTGGAAGCAAAACAGCTTCTTCACGCAATCATCATTTTAACGAGTCTCGTACTTGTTCTTATAGATGGAGAGGGAACACTGAGAGTTTACTTCCGTGGGTAATGTGCCTCTATCAGGTTAAAATATCAGTCTAAGATATTGTGTGTGATTATGCTTAAGAGTAAGACATTCCTCTTTTCATCTTCTCTTCTTTTCTCAACAGAGGTTTCTTTTCTAACGCTAATGTTTAAGCGTTTAACGAACATCGTTCTGTGGAAACTATAAATTACATCATAGTGCAGTGAACAATGAGGTTGAAAATCATTCGCGAATACTACTCAGATGTCTTCAAAAGCCGCATCCACCTTCCGTCACATGAAATAGAGCAGGATGGATATGTTGTACCGCGGGTTCTCCCTTCGGAAATCCGACATACCATTTCGTTGATGAGAAATCGAACAGCGCCAGATCCGGACAGGATAAGACACCTGAAGAACATTCCGCCAGCCCTCTTAAACACACTAACTTGGCTCTTCACGCGTCACCTGTCTGGATGCAAGGTGGAATGGAAGCTCACTGGAAGACCAGCAAGAACGTGTTATTGTTCAAGAAGGGTGACCTACACGATATCGGCAACTAAGGCCCCCAATTTGCATACTGTCTATCGGCTACAAACTTTTGCTCGAGTCATCCTAAGCAGGACTGAAAGAACATTGGGCCTTCACCATGTGAGTAAGCAGGGTTTCAAAAAGGATTTAATACGATGGACCACATACACACGATAACAAGACTCACTGAAGTATCACGAGAGTACAAAAGGCCGCTCTGTCTCACTTTCATCGATTTACAGAAGGCTTTTTATTCAGTTGAGAGAGAAGCAGTCTTGGAAGCCCTTGATAGTCAAGGAGTCCCTACTCAGCACATAAAGATTTTTCGTGAGTACAAATTTGTGTACTTAAAAATTTCTCAACCAAGGTATCACCACTCCACAACGATATTAACATTGACGTCAAAAGAGGAGTTAGGCAAGGCGATAGCATCTCGCCAAAATCATTTACTGCCACCTTCGAGGGCATCATGCGAGCATTGGAATGAGATAATATGGGAGTGAAAATCGATGGTGGGCACCATCTTCGCTTTGCTGATGACATCGTGCTTATAACAACAAACATTAGCCAAGCGGAACGCATGCCTGCCGATTTTGATAAGGCCTGTGAATAGATTGGTCTTCGATTAAACCTCAGAAAGCGATGTTCGTGAGGAACGGATTGGTATCGTATATCCCTTCACGCTCAATGTTATGTATGTCTCCGAATGCTCCAGTCACCTCTATCTATGTTGGGAAATCAATGTGATGAACGACTTAGCCCCAGAGTTAAGCAGAAGGAAACAAGCAGAAGGCTTGGGGAGCTTTTAAGAGAATCGAGGATGTAGTTAAGAGAACGAAAAACATCCAACTCCGTGCCATCTTTTCGACTCATCGGTATTTCCTGTCTTAACGTATGCGTCAGAAACCTGGTCGTTGCGTAAGCAAGGTGAAAGATCACTGAGCGTTATTGAACGCCCAGTCGAGAGGACGATGCTAAGAGTATCGCGTTTCACACAAGTGAGTGAAGTGATCCGAAGCTCCGACCTGCATCAACGATTAAAAATCAAAGATGCCGTTCTGTACACCAAACAGTCGAAGATAGGGTGGGCCAGAACTGTAATGCATATGGACGACTACCGATGGACAAGAGCCATTAGTGACTGGCTTCCTCGTGATGTTAGACGCACTGCAGGAAGACCACCGACCCGATGGTTGGAGTTCTTCACGAGGTGCCTAGAAAAAAGATGTGATGTTCAACGAGTCCCAGGAGCGAGCAGAACCCACTGGGCTACTCCTGCACCCGACAGGGAAGAGAGTGGAAGATTTACTGGCACTCGTTCGAATCACTAGACGATCAATAGGGCTATGGGTGATGCAGGTAATACAAGATCTACACATTTTTCCCAACGAAATACATGTTAATTTATATCGGACGCACCAAATTTTAGAAATCTGAAGGCCATGAAGTCGCTGAAGGTAGTTTAGGCCTAAGCTTGGCTTCTGAAGCATTTCTTGCGCGGAAGCTTGTCGAGATGCTCGAATAGTAATGGTTCAGGAACGACAGAATGCCAAATACGGTGAATGACGGAGGGCTTCGTAGTCCAGCTTGTTCAACTTCTAAAGCGCCAGTGGTACAAATACGAAAATGTTTTTATTAAAAGGAAGTAATAGTGCACACGATAGGACTGACCAGTTAGAGCTCACCCGTTGATGCTCATGGTTCATTTCTTCTACTTCCTGGACTTGCTTCTCCGCCGTTATCGTTTACCAGGATTTAGGTGGCTTTGATTGATTAAACTATCTGTAAACCACCCAGCGCTCACTGTCACCTCTTTTTGGCGGTATTTTGGCTGGGAACTGTTAAAGAGCTCATCGAGGTGCACTGAGCTCACCGTCGCCGGTTGTTGTATAGGATCCATTTCTCACCACACGTTGCAATGCGGTTTTTCCTTTTTTTTCACCGAATAATTAAAGTATTCTAATATAAAATACTTCCAGGCTTTGAGGAAGGCGAAGTCGCAGAAACGTCAGCCATCGACCAACAACACAAATAACAACGACAACGAAGACCTTTACCAACCTCGCATGAGCATAAGAAGATCAGTTTATAAGAACATATAAAAAAATATTTCATGCTAATTGTAAAGGAGCGCGTGTAGTGCAGTGATCGGAGGCGCCCTGCAATACACACGGGATCGATCCCTGCGCCCTAGGGCCCACCAAGTCCTCCATCCCTCCGCGTTGACAAATTTGTGCCAGACTTGTCTAGAACGATAGCAGCACTGGCTCAATACAGCGGTAGGCCACGGCGTGTCATGTATTGGCCCAATAAACATTCAGTCACCTCTTACTATACTTAGTGAAGTCGAATGAACGGTGCATAACTCAGAGATTGATTGCGGGATCAACGCTGAGAGCTTTGTTTTTCCTAATCATTTAATCCAATCGTTCAAACCAATACGAGGATCCGCCACCCTCCTGGTATCAAAGTCGCATGGTGGCAAATTTCCCCCTGATCCACAAGAGCTGCGACTGCCTGTTGTGGTGACGACCTGGGGCAGACTTTGGCCAGGCTGACCTTGGGATTCCGGGAAACCACAGTGGCTTAACAAACAAATCTTCGAAAAATGGTGATTATGTTGGAGCCCGAACAACTAGTGACGATGAGCCGTTCAAGTATCAAATAAGTAAGTAATTCAATTGTGCGGGTAAAAAGTGCATAGAATGACCTTTGCAATAATATGTAATGTTTGAGCATTCGAAAAGAAAAGTTGTTGCTAGGACATATGCAAGAAAACTGAGACAAGAAATTTCGCACTGATTTCCGAACGGCCTAATATAACCAGCATATGAGCATAAGATTGAGTTCATACTTCAACAAATGCTATCTTTTCGGGATGCAGCAGTTTACACTTTTAAAGCAGTGCGGAGACAAGCCGACAGTGTGATTAAAAGTAAATGGGAAAGAATGTGTAATGTACTCCATAGCGATTCAAACGTCGTTTAATGAGGAACTACTTACCAAATCAGCTTACGTGTTTTTAGTTCACGTCAAGAATCTGTGCTTGCGTCCACATGCGAATTAAGAGCGAATCTCGCCGGTGTCCGCATGTGCTTTTATATCACACAAACGGAAGATCGGTATGAAGAAGCGAACCCATGGAAATTTTTACTATTATGGCAAATTGGGAATATTGTTCAACATTTTTTTAAAAACTATTCTTTAGTGTGCATTTCGTTCACAGCTGGGTAATGAAATACCACCACGTGGATGTTGAGATATGGCCCACATAAGGCCCGAGTTTTTCTTATATCTTAATATCTTTGTCGTTGCATTTCATATTGTTCAGCTATGTTATACCTACTCGGATCGTCGTGGGGCTCAAAAGAGTGAAGGGCGGATGGAGAGCTGCTTAATGATAACACCAGATGAGGCGTGGCAGTTGCCACAAAACAGAATTGTTGCCTTTCGATTGATCACTGTCGCTCGCATATGTGTATATGCAGTTTATGATGTATTTCCTGTCAACAATCTCTTATCGTAATTGTTTTCCCAGAATTGGAGTAATGGCTGATAAGTCCGTCTTCTCCGTACTAAAAGGTTACAATAACTACTTTATGATGCAAAGTTACTCATCGCGCTTTATTCTTACATAGGACATCGTTGACCGGTGTCCGGAATCCACTGTTCTTCAAATTTAGCCTCTATGAGAAAACGGATGATTTTTATCGTGGAAAAGAAGATTTGATAATATCGATCTAATTCATTTTCATTTCGTCCATGTGGCGCCTATATGTTGACCTTTTCTAAGAGTACAATTCGGAACACAGGCTCCAAAATTGTTGTTTTACATGCAGGTAGCTCTTCCGAAAGCTAGCGAGCTGGCTTCTGTGTGTGTGTTTCGGTGAGTATCTCCAAATGGTTATCTTCAATGAAAGTGGGTCCTTCCCAACTCTCGTCATCTCTGAGGTTCTCATTGCGATCACGAAATTTTTGAACAGAACATTTGCGTATATATAATGCTGAGATATTTGCAAAACTCCGGACCGCAGGTGTATGCGGTGGGGAACGAACGAGCGCTGTTGTCCTTGCCGGGGAGCAGCGCACTTCACCACCACACCATCCGGGTCCTTCGTTTTGCCTGTCTCAAAAAAAATTGATAGAACTAGCTGAGAGGCAGGCAAAACGAAGGACCCGCATGGTGTGGTGGTGAAGTGCACTGCTCCCCGGTAAGGACAACAGCGCGCGTTCGTTCCCCACTGCATACACCTGCGGTCCGGAGTTTTGCAAATATCTCAGCATTATATATGAGTTATATTTCGCAACATACTCTGCCATTAAAAAAAGAAAAAGGCAGTAAATAAAAGGGTAAGGAATAACTTAGTTTTTGAATAGTTGAAAAAACCATGACGTCTACAGCACTATACTAGCATACCTTTTAATCGATTACATAATTGCATCTACAGAACAACATGAGAGGTGTTCACTTTCAGAGAAAGCGCCGAAAACCAAGCATGAGAATCTCACTACGAAATAAAAGCTCTTTATGCAGCACTAGTATAAATTCTACCAACATTCCTTACCAAGAAACAACTTTCATGTCCAGTACACTACACAACGTAACTGGAATGTACTGAACAAGCTCCATTTTACTGCTAGGTAACTGCAAGCGACTGAACTCGTAACTGAAGTTGTACCTGAATATTCATTATTTTAAGCACATTATTTCACCAACACTGAATTACCTTCTCCTTTAACCCTTACAGCACAACACGCATTGATTCCAATATGTAAGTTACGGGCCGTATATGTTATTTTCAATGTGCTCGCTTTCCTTCGGATATAGTTAGCAGCAATAAACTTTTTTGTCAGATTGTTTGCTGTGGATCAACAGCTTGTCGAACACAGATTTTTCAGGAGGTCAAACCATGGATAGGTGTTCTGGAGGCGTAATACTTGCGAAAAAAAACTTTTGGACGATGAAGAGGAATAGCTGGATTTGAAAAATGTAGAATAAACACAAAATACCCTTCAAATGTCGGAAAAACCATGCAGAAAGCTAATAATACCTTGGTTAGATAATGGATGAGGTTTTCTTTTATCAAACACAAGAGTTGTCCAAAACAATGGAACATATACAGAAGAATACAAAGGATGCTTAGAAGCCAGATAGACAAGGAAAATACGTAAAGAATTGAGCAGTAGAACGATAACCTCAAGAAATCTACACACCATGCATTTTCCGGGGCTTACAGGTAGTACATCTTGATTTTAATGCGCATTTAAATTGCGCCCCAACAACACGCGGTCCAATATGCGCGACATGCGAAAATGGCCATGGTCGCGAAAGGATTAAAAAATACAGATTGACCAAAAATGAGTAGAAGTTACTTTGCGATAATTCCAGTTTTCCCAGACAGTAAGTTTCGCGTAAGTGCCATCTTTTCAGCACCCGTCGTTTCACGACCGTCAGTGGGACGCTGAAGCAAATTGTATATTTGAATATCTTTTTAAGTAATACACTACGTTTTTCGTAATAATGGATGAATGATTCGTTCTCAACTGAGATTACCTGAATACGCTTCACAGAAATAGTACAAGAGCGCGTGTGGCGCAGCGTCCTGAGGTGTCCTGCAACACCCATGGGATCGATGCCCACGCCTTTGGCTCACCAAGCCTTCCATTTATCCATGGTCGGCAAAATGATACCAGACTTGTCTGAGGAGATAGCAAGACTGACCCGATACATCGGTAGGCCACCTCGAGTCATTGTAAAGGCCAGATATGCATTCATTCACCTCCAACGATACTTACTGAAGTCGAATGCATAGCGCATCCCACAGGGAATGATCAATGCTGGGAGTTTGATCCCTTTTTAATACGAGAAATGAAGTAGAGAGCTGAAATGAGTTCAGAAAATCACAATTGAGAACGAGTAGTTGTTTAGAATGGCAATTTTGAACTGGTATAAATAAGCTCAAAGCCAGTATTATTAGTCAACATAGAAGTTGGAATACACACGTTCCCTGGGATCAAAACAAGTTTATTATTTAGATGATTTACATATAAAGTTCTGGAAACAACGAACTCTCAATAAGCAATTCTTGAACAGATTTAGTTGTCGAAGACTTCCTTAGAAAATAGCTGTCACTTTAAAAAAGTAATCGTTAGTTAATAGGAAGCACGACGGGTAAGCTAGTGAAAGAGCTTAGTAACTTAATTCACAATAGTAGCGATATTTGTACAATATCATTGGTACTTTACTGGATAATTCAGAACCAAAAAGTCATCGTGACCACTCTTTGATGTAAGTTCTGCTTCCTAAAACGTCTACAAACTCATTCCATTTAAACCCTCTAAGTGAACGCTGTAGTTTAAGGAATTCTTATCTTGTCATAATGCAAATCTGAAATGGTCTTTGTTGTTATTTTGAAGGAGCGTGAAAGACTTCCTAGAAACGCTCTCAATATCAGACGTTCAAATCCTGTGTCAACTACTTATCAAGCTTTTCCACCTTTTCAGAATCTGCCAAAGAAGAGACTATTATATTCTGACAGGCAGGTTTGTGGGAAGCCATCTCGATTATCACGCTTAGACAGTCGTTATCAGTTGCTCGTGTACTCATTCAGCCTTCTGCATCATGAAGACTCATGTCTCCGGTGCGAAACTTTTGAATCGCCAGAGTACGAGGGATTCAGGAGTCCCTCTGTGACTGCGCTACGATGACATTTCGAATTCCTTCAGTTGTTTGACGTCCATATTTGAATTCATAAACCAAAACAATACGATTTTCATGACTTCAGTGTCATTTTAACTAGTATATGGCCATTCGTACGATAATCACATAACTATAAAACTCTCAAAACTCACCAGTTTTTCACAATCAGCATGAAGAATCGCGATATGCATCCCAATATATGTTGTTAGTGTCAAGATGGACATAAAAAAACAAGGTTTGGTACAACATAAAACGAACAAAACATTTAGATAAACCATAAAAAAGTACAATGCTATAATATTACGCTCTAATGACCTCCTGTCCATGGAAACCACCACTTGAAGTCGACTGGAACATATTGTGTCGACGACGTTAACGAAATTGGGAATGTCGATATCAACCACGAGTATAATACTCTCATTCTAAAGTAGCAAACGTTTGATACGTTAGACAGCACCGTCAGATTCTACACTTTATCAAGTAAATAAAAAACCCACACTCCGATTTAGTAGTTCTGAACACTGCGCTAGAGTGCGATGACGGTCCCTGTGCGCTGGCGCTAAAGTAAACATTGCATTAATGATTAATAAAACATTTAAACTATATCGCAATATTAACCATTTTATGTACTGCCTGCTACGATTTTTCATGACAGGGTATTTTGCGTGATACAACTAAAATGATGCTGAGGCATTAGCGAAACTCCGGACCACAGGTGTTCATGGTTAAGATGGAACACGTCATCACCCTTTCCGGGGGCTCACCTGTTCACCAGCATACTATGCAGGTCCTTCGCTTCGCCTTTCTCCCAGGTAGTTTTCCGATTCCGATATGCTTTCTCTTTCTTTTCTACTCTCCAGATCAATCTCGTTAACACATGATTGATGATGGTACTGCTAGATAGAAAAGTAGCCAAGAAAGGTGAAACGAGGTACCCCCATGAATTCGTTAGCTGCCTGAAAGGGTGTAATACCCTTTTCGATACCCACTGAGGACACCTGCGGTCCGGAGTTTGTAAATACCTCAGCATCATTGTGGTTGTACTTAAACGATAGTTTATTAAACGATATAGGATTGATCCATTAAAAAAAAATTCGTCTCCTTATGTGTGTAGTTACTACCTGCAACTTACGTGCTATATCTGGTAGCACCCTTATGATGGCATCACGAAGTTGAGGAGTATGCAGTGATTCACATACCACACGAGACAGATGTCCATTCTCACATAGTATTAAGCACCTCACAGGAAATGCTGTAAACCACAAATCTTCAAAAAGTTCCATAAGGATAAAACAAGTGATAAATGAGATAAGAGACCACTACGGAATCTTGACTATTCAGCATGCGTTTTTCGTTAAAGTTCCTCTAAGGATGGGTTTAAACTTACAACACTTTTCCAGAACACTCCTAAGTCGTGAGAACTTCGGATGAGAAGTGAATGACTGGTTATTGAATGAAATTTCGAAAGGAGCATCTTAATGGAAAATGTTACGCTATCACAATGATCGATTAACACAGTCAAAAGCGTACCGAAAAAGGTTACGAGGACACTTCGAATATTTCTTCACTTACCATTATTATATGAATATTTGGTCTGTATTTTCCCATATATCGCTGATAAAACAGTGTCACTAAGGACCGTGAGTTCTATATTACCATCGTTGGAATCTCTGCTAGCATTGCGAAATGAATCTAAAACGTATAACGTTTTAACGCTTATTTACTGCGTATTCTTTTTTCGTTGCAGGTACGACACGAAGTACAACCATAGGGATGCTGAGATACAAGCAAAACTTGCGCTCCTAATTGAGCTTCGAATCTGTGATTGAGAAAAAGACAAAGCAAGGGCCTCTGTTGTTGTGGTGAATAGCTCGTGAGGGTAACCACGGGTTCGAAGTCCACCTCAGGTGCCGAGTTTTGCTCACATCTCAGCAACTAGAATTTATAATAACAAGGAGGAAAATACAGTTGTGCAATACCGAACAAACAGCTTTTAATTAAAAAAAACTTGTCAGTTAGTTTTAATATCGGTCGTCAAAACACTCAGTTAGTTATTAAAGAGAATAAAAATTTAGTAAAGAACAGGCATCATAACGATAACGGTGCTTTAGATAAAGAACGAGCTTTGCAACGTAAAACAACGAAGTTTAATAACCCTGACCAGCACAATACAAGTAGAAAACTCTTGGACCGTGAATCACAATGTTCCGCGTGGCTTCCAGAAGAAAAATACAACTCATTACCATTTGCGCTGTCTCACCCGTACAAAGCTTCGCCTTCTAAGAAAAAAAAATTGCAATGAGAGTAGCAACAAAGAAATGAAGATCCAAACCTTACTGAGATTATCGGGGTCCAGTCAATTGTGAAAAGTTCTTGCGGGTTGGTTGATGGTAGGGGAATGAGAGTGTGAAGCTTCTCAAGATGTATCACTACTCTCTGGAACAATATAGAACCCAATAGGGTAAATATCGTTAAGAGAAAACGTTTTGAGATAGCCAACTGATATACTTATAGCCATAGATTGCTGCTCAAACATAGTTTATAGTTCTAGGTATTTCCAAAGTCATCGATAAGAACAGAACTTCAGTAATTGCGATCTTCGCAGTTTCCTATCACCTTAGAACACCTGCCTCAATCCATTTCTCCGTGAAAGATACCAATTCGGATGTCCCATCCGTAGTGCTGTAGTAATCGACCGAAATTTCTAACGGAACAGCACTACTTCTGGAAAGTAACAGGCTTTTAAACACTGAGGTAACAGGAATGCTTCCAACCCCACCTGAATGAAGGATCCAAGGCGGATGGTTCAATCCACTGAGATATAATTAGGGAAGTGATGATTTGTTGCCGATTTCGCAAAGGTTTAAGCTTGCGAGAAGTTGACGGAACGGAAGGAGTCACAAGAATTACTCGAAAAAGGATCTGATATTTCTGACATCAAGTCATCTGAGTTACTAAGTCTATAAGAGGAAAAACTAAGGCATCAGAAAAAAAGACATGACCAAGTGGTGGTTAGATAATCATATTAGTGGTACAATGGAGAAGTTCTAACTAACCCCTTTCACTGTTAAAACTCCTACGATATTTCTGCACTTAGTCAGTCGAGAACCTTCGTAGGCATCAAGGGATAATATTATGCAGCGAATATCGCAGACAAACGATGAGTTCGACTCTATGATCTTCTCTAATGCCTTAACGAAATACTTCAATGATGAACCATTGAAATCAGCAATATTTTCACGACCGAGTTTCTTTTAACCTCGGTATTAATTCAATAATTCTTTATAGACTTCATGAGCAAACACGAGATGTTACATTATTCTTTACTGACGGAAAAGCTGAGGTTTCGGAGAATTTCGCTTTCATCAGAGCCTGGAAACGTCAAGTTGACTGCATAATCAAACAGAGGAAATGCTATTGGCAGCATTTCTGTTTACTTCTCTGTTTGGTTATGGAGGTCTTTGGCTGGATAGATTGCAGTCAACTTCACGTTTCCAGGCTCCGAGGAAGGCGAAATCCACCGAAACACCAGCCTTATTGTAAAAAAGGCTAATGTAACACTTCGTGCTTCCTCAATGGTATTTGTTGGCGCAATCATAGACTCATTTAGAAGTTCCCTTCTAGATATACAGCTTACACGACCTATTGTTATACGAAGAAGTATCTATTAAATAAGAGAAGATGCAAAAACACATTGAAGCTGTGAAAATCCATCTCACATTTCTATCAATAATCACATAACATCATCAATCCCATAATCATATTCACCTAACTAGGCGCGCGTGGCGTAGTGGTTGGAGGGGCCACTGAGACACACACGTGGAATCGATGCCTGTGCCCATGGCCCGCCAACCCTTCCATCCCTCCGAGATCAGCAAATTGGTACCAGAATTGTCTGGGAGAATAGCAGCACTGGCTCGATACTTCGGTAGGCCACCGCGATTCATTGTAAAGGCCAGATATGCATTCAATCACCTCTAACGATACTTAATGAAGTCGAATTCATGGTCCATTCCTCTCGAATTAATCAACGCCGAGAGCTTTTTTTAAAACAAGCACATAACAAATCTTTACAAATCTAATTTCAGTGGTAGAATCTAGAACTTAGAACCTTAAAAAATTGAGCAGTGTTGTTGTGCACGAATTGAGGCTCAATGCTGCGCTTTTATAGAATTGTGTAGCTACCAAAAGCAGCTGTACTAAATAAATTTTGTTGACACTTCTCTGTTCCAGCTCACTTCCCATGAAACATTACTTAGATACTTACTTGGACGACCCGTCCTCACTGGTTGTGCGGACCCCAACATAATCACCATTTTTCGGAGATCTGCTGGTTAAGCCATTGTGGTTCCCTGGAATCCCGAGGACAGCCTGGGCAAAGTCTGCCCCAGGTCGTCACCACGACAGACAGTCGTAGCCCTTGTGGATCAGAGGGAGGTTTGCCACCATGCGACTTTGGTACCAGGACGGTGGTGGATCCTGGTATTGGTTTACCCTCAGCTAGGCTTCGTGATGAAAATGCCGGACTCCTCAGCTTGGGAGACCCTGCCAGGAGGACGAATCCCCCGTTGTACTCGCATTCCGACACCCAGGAACACCTTCCAGCCCCGATGAGACTGTAAGCCGTTAGGAGGGACGATAGGTACTGTTCTTAAAAAAGAGAACAGTGAGAAGAAACGAAAAAAGTGAAAATTAATTAAAGCAGTGTCAGAATCGGTAATGGAACAAATAGATGTAGAATGGAGAACATTTATAACCTCAAAATAATAAATTTCATTTAAAAAAAACCTGAGGTGTCGTGACAACCAGCCGACCTATGTGGTGTTCTTCTGTCTTTTTAAATGTCTTAAATGTATCCACAATGGAAACCTACAATAAAAATATCACTGACAGGAAAATTGCCGCATAAAACAGAAACAACGCTCTTTAATCGTCAAGTATTGTTGGAATAACAACGAACTTCTTCAAGTGGAATTCCAATTGCTTTGCAGCGCTCCTCAAACAAATGAGCTGCCTCTAGACTACTACAACAGAAGATTGCACGGCTGCGTGGAAACCACCTGAAACACCTGGATATAGGAAGGAGAAAAAAGAGTACGGGTGAAATTAAGGTTATCCTTCCAGTAACACGTAGCCTGTTATTAACGCTCTTCTACACATGGTAAAAATAAATGATCCTCCCAACGGTTTACCACTGCCTCATCGTGACTGGGAGGTGCTCCGTGTTCCTGGGTATCGCGCTTCGATGTGCAGCAGTGGAATTTATACTCCCGGCAGGATCTCCCAAGATTAGGAGACAGGCGTTTCCATCGGAAAGCTTACATAAGAGTAAACTAATACCAGGATCTACCACCGTCCTGTTATCAAACTGGTTGCATGGCGGCAAATCTCTTTCTCTGATCCACAAGAGCGGCGGCTGCTTGTGGTGGTGAGCTTGGTCAGACTTGGGCTAGGCTGACCTCGGGTTTCCAGAGTGCCACAATGGCTAAATCAGCAAAATTTCGAAAAAATGGAATGTATGCCGGGTCCAGCACAACGAACAACCAGTGAGGACGTGCCAATCAAGTATCCAATCAGTAAGAATAAATATGAAACTGGTTAATCTGTACAATGTCTTTCAAAGATTAGCTCGTGCAGAACTAATTGGTTTGAGCTCCACAAGCATGCCTAGCCCAGATATTTCATTAGGACAAAACTTTCGCAGGATTCAGAAAGCCAAAGTGATGCGCTAATGTACCATGTCATAACATCACTGAGTCAATTAAATGTTCCCTAAACAAAACACGATGTGGACTGAAGTTATCAAGCAAATACAGACCTCAAGAAATTCATGACCACTACTGCACAGATATGGTCAGCCGAAATAGCTAATGGAAGACAAACGGCTGAATTCTCGGCGGTGCACAACTTCACAATATCCATCTGGAAACCCAAGGACATCAAGTCTGGAAAGTTCCGACCAATAAAATTTTGTTCCATTTGAAAAGCTCTAGGTGGCTAAGTGATCTGGGAAAGGTAAAATCAACAATTTATCCATTATCAATCAACTAGCATATACATTTTAAACTGCGTAAAGCTACAAATACTGTCAATATTCTGGTACCTCGTATTGACGGCAGTGTTCATTTGCGGGATAACGAATAGTTGAGCCTTCATGTGGGTCAAATCCGGCCTTTTCAAGCTCAGCTTCACTGAAAAAGCGTCTCGTCCGACAAAACTAGACACTCTATTCCAAGGCTACCAAATTTAATCTACTAGACGATGCTAAACCCCGAGTCACTTCATAATATCCCAAATTTAAATCAAATCCATGTGGATATGGTAGCAAAACTACTGTGAAATACTCAGTTTTACGAAGTTAACAGTTAATAGAAACCTTAGCCACAATGTTTCTTTCCCCAATTTTTCAAAGCTAAATAAAAAAGCATCGAGTTTCTAGTGCATCCAACATCAATATTCAGCAAAGAAAGAAAGGCCATGGCTAGTGAATCTTAGGCAAACCTCTTTAAAGTACAGCTGCTATTCGGAACAATAGTCTTCCCAAGCAAATAGCGTTAAATACCAAGGTTAAGAGAACGTGGAAAATAGCACTCACATTCGTTCTCGGGAAAAAACGAGTAGAATAAGACCTACTTAGTTAAATTTGAGCTGTGGTTCGCCTGAATGTACGCACGATTTGCCGATAGATTCTGGTTTGGTTTTACAAGGTTTACAAGGAGGTTAAAAGTACTTATACTGTCGGTACAAGTAAATACGCAGTACTTCCATATGCCGATTTCTAAGCAAGACAGTGAGCATTATACAGGGTAGTCCAGTGTATTATCCACCAGTTCAACAACTTTATTATTTAACATAACAAAAAAACTGCTGAAAGATAGCTCTCATGTAAACAGCACCGTACCGAAGAATCGCTCCACTACTTTCTTCCTACCTTGCTGGACTAATGTGCCGCAACGGAGTCGGAACACTTTTTGACGGTGGAGATGGATCCGACGTTGTCGAGCGACGTAACAAGGGTGCCCATTTTGAAACATTTCCACCGGGCGAATGCTGGCTTCCTTAGAATTGTTAAAATTCCCCGAAAATGATAAAACTATGCTAAATTACAAGGAGTAACTTACCAAAAACCGAGAATGGGGTAGCGTTGATATGTTCCAGTGGACTATCAGACAATGTAATAACTTCATCTAAATGAAAAAAAAACTTCATTCGTCCAACGGCTCACAGCACATCTAAGGAAACTTTTGAGTATAATTCAACTTGCGGTTAATAGGACCCAAAAAGTATATTAGAAACAGCCTAAACGTAACATAAATAGGACAAAGTTACAATATATTTAAACCATTATAGAATCGATACATTCTGAAACTAAAACAACACCCACCTCCGACAGTTTACCGCCTTCTGGTGCTCGGGAGGTTTTCCTAGGTGTGAGCTGCGCCGTATAGCGGGGGGACCCGCTCCCCCTTCCAGCAGGCTCTCCTATGCTGAGAAGGAGTCCAGCGTTTCCATCAGGAAGCCCAGATAAAACTAAGCCAATACCAGGATCCACCACCGTCCCGGTATCAAACTAGTCGCATGGCGGCAAATCTCCCTCTCATTCACCAGGGCGGTGACTGCCTGTGGTGGTGATGATCTGAGGCAGACTTTGGCTAGGCTGACCTTGGACTCTGGAAAACCACAATGGCAAAACCCCAAAAAGCGGAGATTATGCCGGGGTCCGCATAACCAATGAGGACGGGCCTTCCAAGTATCCAATTAGATAACACCCAACAATACTAGTTCAAATATACCTTGATTTCTGATGAACTCATTCGTGTTCTGTTGTTGGCCACTTGCCCAAAAGTGGTGCAACGACGCCATCTTCGATTTCGGAGCTCTTTTCATTTTACCTAGAAAACGTAAATGTAACTACATTATTGCACTTGAGTGTTCAGATTCATACCAGATCTTTAAATTCTCATCAGAATAGGGTCGCAGTTAGAGGACTCACCAACTAACAGACATGTAAACGTTTGACCTTTTGCAAAAGACATATTTAAAGGATCCGAGATTGTGGAATGGATGGATTACCCGAGCTTCCTGGGGTAGGAAAGGATTTTTAACCGTTAGAAACAAAGCTACGCTTCTATCCTTCTATTTATTTAGCGAAATAACCCATTTACACCCTAAACAACTAAGTCTAGTTAAAGATCGAATTCGAATCCGACTTCAGAAAGGTCCACACTTGCTTAGTCTAACACTAATAACAGTGGAGTAGATTACTTAGGCCAAGACGAAAGTTCTTTCGGTTACTCCAACGAGATCTTCTCAATTCAAAAACCAAATGTACTGGAGTAATTAGAAACCGTTCAGCACATAGATCCAAAAACATGTGCGTGAGTTCTTGCTAGATAGAAGATAGAAAGAAGCCAAAGCAGTATAGGGGCCACGTTCTCTAAGCGATCTCTACATAACTGATTTCGGTTCTCCAAACAATGCTCTCTAAACCGATGGCCGCTCTCTAAACGGTGTCTTCACAATCTCATAGAAAAACGTTTAGACTAAGAATGACAGAAAAATACTGTTAACGAAAGAACAACCTAAAAACGATCAAGAATGTTCGAAAATCGAAGATTCCTTCCGAAATCGTGTGGATGTCGTAATTGCACACTCTACAAATATCTCGCCTAAACATTAGTTTGTAAAAAGTAAGAAGTAACAACAATCTTTAAGTGTCTTCTTGCTATATAAGATACAGAGTTACAAATATGGAAGAATACGAATCCGTAATTTCCTTTCTTGTAAAAGTTATTTTGAGTCAACCTTTCCTTTATGACACCTGACACGAGGGCAGATAGCACAGTGGTAGTGGTGTCCGTCACCACGAGCACGGTTCTAGTTCGATTCCGTTCCGAGCCAACAAAGCCTTTCATCCCCCGGAGTCGGAAAATTGGTGTCGGACTTGTCCGGGAAGAAAATCGCTCTCTGCATTTCAACTGGGAGCGCTCCAGTCCGGCTATCTCAGGACTCCAGGGTGAATCTATTCTACCAGCACTCTACAACATTCAAGATGAAATGAAAATCTTCAAGTAGCAGCCGAAGGTACACTTAAAAGCTGGAAGATCGTGGACAATGGATGCGAGGAAACGGATCGAATGTGAGAAGTGCTGGGATGCGCACAGTATACTTGAAGACGGGTCAAATGAAACAAAATTTTAAAAAATGAGCCGAATATTGTTACTTTCCGCACATGCCACCTGCCCATTATCATAGTTTGGTCGTCCGAATCGCTTACACCTTTTAGATCTTACATTAGGATGTAAGTTACATCAGGCAATGTGGATTACTGATGGAATGCTATAGAAAAGCTGTGAGTCAAGAAATCAAGAAGGCCTGTGGAGGACTTCATGACGCCGTTGGCGGCATTCGTGCAAAGGCTCTCTTTTAGTGCATCGTAGGTGTTCAGATAGATCTTTCATTCTTGGTCTTTGTTACGAACAAAATCACTTATTAGTAGAGTTGGCGAGTACTGCATTCGTATTTGTTCGCATGACTACAGATACAGGTGTAGCGCAGTAGCTAGAGGAGCCCTGCTTTGCATACGCATTACTTTGTTCGATCTCGCTTCCCAAGTCCACCAAGCCTTCCATCCCTTCGGGTTCGGCAAATTGGTAGCAACCTTGTCTGGGAAGAGAGCAGCACTGCTTCGATGCATCGATACGCTCGGCGAATCATTGTAAAAGCCAGATATGCATTCAATCACCTCCAACGATGCTTAATAAAGTCGGATCAATGTCGCATCTCTCAGGTGTGCGATTAGCGCCAAATGCGAAATTTTGTACCCTTATGAGTACATTCACTTCAATTGGCTGGACGGTTACCTAAAAACAGTGAAAATGTTCAAAGTTCATTGTTTTCGAAAGATCCTCTTTAAAGTTGTAAATTTCGAATTGCTGCTTATAGCTACGTGTAAGGGTAAGGCTCTTGGCGTTGATCATTCCCTGAGGAATGAGCTATGCCTTCGACGTCATTACGCATCGTTTGCAGGTGATTGGATGCATATCTGGCCTTTACAACGACTCGCAGTGGTCTACCGATGTATCGAGCAAGTGCTGCTATCCTCCCAGACAACTCTGGTAGCAATTTGCCTACCCTAGAGGGTTGGAAAGCTTGGTGGGCCATGGGTGCCGGGATCGATTCCACGTGTCTGTTCCAGGGCGCCTCCGACCACTGCCCCGCACACGCCCAAATAGATAGTATAAATGAATGAATGTCTATGTTACATATATAGCGCTGTGTTTCTACGACCATACTGCAGCGATCTTCCCCTTGACCATTTCGAGCCGGTTACGCTTGAAAGTAGGCGGCGAATTCCCAGATAGTGAACAGGCGGTTTTCAGTACGATTTATAAGTGGTTACATACTTGTTCTGGGATGGAGTTGGATTGAGGGGATGAAATCCGTTTCTATCGAAAACTAAGCAGACTTACACCTTGCGTACATATGTAGACGTAATTATCTCCATGCACATGAGAACGTTTTTGTACATAAGGATTGTGTCCTACATCTGTTCGATGAAAGCACTGCTACCAAAGAACTGGCAAATACACAGGAAGTGATTCGACGTCGCATCTCACAAAAAGGAATCAAAAAACGTCGCTCTCTTGACTTGTGGCGCATACTAAATACCAGTCTTGATTGCAGGACTACAGAGACATTTTCAACCTCAATGATGCTGAAATATTTGCAAAACTTCGGACCGCAGGTGTCTGCGGTGGGGAACGAATGCATTGCTACCCTTTCCGGGGACTACCGCGTCCACCACCACACCATGCGGGTCCTTCGTTTCACCCGTCTCTCAGCTAGTTCTATCGATCAGCGCCATTAGCAATCACCCGTCAACGGGATTGATTTAGGGCGCTCAAATCGGCAACGAACCCAGGTAAGCTGAGGATGTAGTCGAAATCAAAATGTTAGCTTTTTATATACTGCCTATTATAACTTTTCATGGCAGGGTATTACGCGTGAAGCAACCACAATGATGCTGAGATATTTGCAAAACTCAGAACCGCAGGTGTCTGTGATGGGTTGATAAACTCCGGATCACAGGTTTTTGGGACATTTTCAGTATTTCACAGGCCTAATAAGTAGCCAAAATATGAAGGACTACTTGAATAATGATGACCTGTATTTGCCGCCTATATTTTCTACTTTCCGTGAAGGTCTGATTTTGCAGGGGAAGCTTACGAGGCTATCGAGCTAATCGATCCAGGAAGGTGTCACTCAATAAACATCCTTTATGAAATTGGAGTTATGGTTGTTCTCAGGAATGATCAATAGTAGAGAAGTGTCTAAAGTTGGTGTCCTCAACGCAATCTCAATCGTAATCGTCGAGTCCATTCAGCTACTGAGGAGCACCATTGCAATACTCCGGCCGAAAAGATGTTAACCAAACTTCGAGGGTATTCATGAGTGGTAATTAAATGTAATACATGCAATAGATATAAGTAATCGGTAATAATCAACCATAACTCGAGCGGTGATCCACTCCAGGAGATTCGACTCGGTACGACAACGAGGACCCCATATCGCGAGGACGAACAACTGTCGAGAATCGACTCCACCGAAACGTTATCGGAATAAAAACGTTTACCAACTTAAGGTTAGTTCATCAGTGATAAAAAGACGTTGACTACTTATATTAAGACTAAGCGAAAGTCGGTCTATAAAAGGAACTATATCCTTCGAGTAAGAAGAACATGTGGGACAACTCCGACATGGTCGAAAGGCGAATTTGCTCATGTGAGCTCAGATCATTGCCCGATAACGGGAAGATAAATGGACACGTAAACTCGCAGCTTGAATTTGCATATATGCTATTTCTGAACCATAAAAAATATATTTTTTACCGTCTTCGTCTTTCAGGAAACCAAAGGATTGTAGCGTTAGCTCTTAGTGTTAATTTCCACCATAAAAAATTGTACAAACCACATAGGTAGAACTAGCTCGGAGACAGGCGAAACGAAGGACCCGCATGGTGTGGTAGAACAGCGTTACCCCCTGGAAAGGGTAATGGCGCGTTCGTCTCCGCCGCAGACATCTGCGGCCCGGGGTTCTACAAGTATTTCAGCCTGTGAAAAATTATAATAGGCAGTAAAGAGAAAGTTAACATTATGCAAATTATGTCATAATTTGAAGACTGAAAAAAATAGACACTGTTTCAACATTACTTCACAGATTTTCGAGAGGTCACAATCTCATCTTCATTCTCACCTTGCTTTGTAGACCTCATTTTTCTTTTCAACAGCGACGTTTTAAGATCCTTATTTTGCCAGCCAATGCAAAATTTGTCCAGCCTAGATTCGTTCGATATTCTCTTACGTTACCAAATTGCGATATTCTTTGAAGGCTAAATCGGCAAAATTTGGTTATGTTCGATCCCACCGGTTGTTCTGGACAAGGGTTTTTTCAGGTGAACTCAGTAGCGGGAACGACCATGTTTCGAGGCTGGTAATGTTGGGTTAATTTCAGCGTTGTAGCACAAATTGGAGAAAGGCCTTGGTTGAAATAGGTAAGCGCTGAGTTATAGACCTGCCGACTGCACTCTTTTTATATCCTTGAACTAGAGGTGCATGTAGCGCAGTGGTTAGAGGTGTCCTGAGATGCACACACGGTCGTTGGTCCGATCCCGCCCCCATGCTCACCAAGCCCTCCATCCATCCGGGGTCGGCAAATTGGTACCCGAGTTGTCTTGCAGGACAGCAGCATTGACTTGCTACATCGGTATGCCGCTACAAGATACTGCGTGGACCAAATATACATCCAATCAGTTTTAATGATGTTTGATGAAGTCGAATGTATGGGATATCTCTCAAGGATTGTTCAACGCCGAACGCTTCACTCCTATCCTTATTTCGCACTATCGAATATCGTTGCTTTATCAGTACTTTCGAGAGAAGCTTTACGAAGCATCAAGAGAAAGCAAACTCATCAGAAAAAAAACTCAGGTAGTGGTTAGCTGATAGCTGGACAGTGCCACCGCTTAACCAAGCTCCTGAGCACCTTTCCTGAACTTTTTTTTTGTCTTGAACAATAGTAGGACTAAACAGGCTTTCTTTGCGTGCTTATGAAAAGGTAGTTTATAAGGATACAGATGCCAATATCAATGGATTTAAAGATGACGTAGAGACACGGATGATGGTAAAGACAAAGATGAAAAAACGCATTGTGATAAAGTACGAATATGGATTTGTTATGAGGTATGAAAGCAGGGGCGTGCGTGGAGTAGTCGGGTGCGCCCTGCAACACACACGTGGGATCTATCCCCGCGCCCATGGCCCACCAAGCCTTCCATCTCTCTGGAGTCGGCAAATTGGTACCAGACCGGTATGGGAGGATAGCAGCACTGGCTCGATACATCGGTAGGCCACCGCGAGCCATTGTAAAGCCGAGATGTGCATTCAATCACCTCGAAACGATGCTTTATGAAGTCGAGTGCATGGCACGTGTCTCAGAGATTGATCAACGCCAAGAGCTTTATCCTTTTTATCCTTTTATGAAAGCAAGAATTCGAACTCTCATCCTGATGAATGGTTTGTGCTGTGATGCTGGAGTGAGAGCAATGAGATGAAAGAAGCTATTTGTCGAAGCACTACAACATCAAGAGAAACTAGTGAAAAACGGAATACTGACATCGTTTAACTCAACATGTCCTTATCACTAAACATCACTGTGGTTGGAATTGCTCCACGTTTTTCCTTCATAAAAGTGGAGCGATTTGTAGTACATGTATGCCACGACTGAACGCCGCTTGTATCGCCATTCTTCTGCGTATTAAAAGGAGCCGGTTGTCCAAAGGAGAGCTGTCGACGCGCATCACATCCTCCGCGCTTCCTCTTCGCTTTCTATTTCATTCTCCTACCCTCCGGTCGTCATACCGTTCAATCGCCTTCTGTTCAAATGCATTACAGGCATAGCTAGTGGTCATAAGTGGAATTGTCAACTATTTTTTGATAGAACAGTCCTGTAAAAATCCACGGTCTTCTTTCTCAACCTGACACAGCTGGTTTGAAAACGCTTACTTTTAAGCTCATCTGTGACAATATGCCTTTTAAAATGTATTTCAGCATTCTTTTCTTCCACAATCTCTTCCTTAATAGTAAAATCCCTGGCTTTCATACCTCTTATTTATTAATATCCTACTATGCTACTGTAGTTCGCCGAGTTTTCTATTCCTTCAGTTTGACATCGATTATTAGTAATATGAGCAAATTACTTCCACTAATCGTCTGCTTTACCTGTGCCGTCCCATTAAGGATATCACCTCGGATCAAGCGTGATGACCGTATACCATGGCACAGTGAGTGAAGCACTAGAAGCGTAGGACATTCCTTCGTTTTCTTTACTGTTTTCATCATACCTTCTAACGCTTTACCACTTCATCGCGGCTGGAAATGTTCCTGGGTGCGGCTGCGATGCACAGTGGGAGATTCGTCCCCCGGGAAGGTTTCCCAAGCTGAGGAGACCGGCGTTTCCATCAGGAAGCCTGGTTAAGAGAAAACGAATGCCAGGATCCACCACCGTCCTGGTACCAAAGTCGCATGTTGGTAAACCTCCCTCTGATCCACAAGGGCTGCGAGTGCCTGTGGTGGTGAAAACCTGGAGCAGACCTTGGCCAAGCTGGCCTCGCGACTCCAAGGAAACACAATGGCTAAGTGAGCAAAACTTTGAAAAATAGAGATTATGCTGGGCAAGCGCTAAGGTCAGGTCGTCCTAGTATCCAAGTAATTATCCAAGTTTTCATCATAAACGATGTGTTCCGACTTATTTTATAACATTATTAGAAAAATGAGCAAATTTTAGTCCACCTGTTGCTCGTTGAAAGCCCCCACTAAGCCGTTCTTATACCCCTCAAGTACTCGATTAACATGTGGGTATTACTCTTTTATATTTTATGGCTTAAATATTTGTATATGACATTACACTTCCATGTGAATTCTGTGCGGTTGGTCTTCATGCGACATACTCAGTGGAAGCCTCAGAGAAAGCGGCACTGAGGAAGGCGAAATCCGCCGAAACGTCAGCTTCTTCGTGAATAAAGAATAAAATAACACCTCGCGTTTGCTCAACAAAAATACGAAGAATTACTTGATCAATGCCGAGGTTAATGGAAAGTCGGTCGTGGGAGTTAAATATTTGTTACCTTCCTCGTCTCTGGTTGGACTGCATAAAAACTCAGGATGAGCGAGTGTAGTCAATAACTATTCTACGTTATTACCAAAGCCCACTTAAATGTTTGTGCTCTATAAAATGTTTTTGATTACTGACTAGCTTGGATGGTCCATCTTTACTGGTTGTGCGCTCTACAGTATGACTTCCATCCCGGATATTTGCCGGTTTAGCCGTTGCGCTTCTTTTGGGGTCTTGAGATCAGCCTAGCAGAAGCATTTCTTAGGTCATCGCTACTCCAGGCAGTTGTCGCCTTTGTGGATCAGAAAGAGGTTAGCAATCATACGACCAATTTGAAACCAGCACGGTGATGATCCGTGGTATTGATTTATTCTTAGCTGGCCTTTTGGATGGAAACGTCGAACTTCTCATCCTGGGAGGGCCTGCTGAGAGAATGAACCCCCTGCTGCACATCGCAGCACAACACCCAGGAACATCTCCCGACCGCGATGAGACGGTGAACCGTTGAGAGGTTTTCGACTAGAGGCGTTAAATTGTATAGTAACAAAAGTACTGATAAATTATCAGACATGAACAGCGATCGGTTTTTGTCATTAAAAGATCCTATCAAGGACATAATCTGACAATGGCAATTTGTGGGAAGAAGCACTGTCATTTCAGAGATGGCTCAGATGCAACGAATTTTTCAAGCTAGCAATGACAGAGCAATGGATATTGAAGCATACACTAAGCGGGCAGCAATTCGACAAAATCAGGTAATGAAGAAGTGTTGACGTTTTCACTGATGTTTTGTCTGTTCATGCTCTACAACCACCTATAACCCTTAAACGACCGTGCCAACTGCTCTCAATGTACACGTAGGTGGAGAGGATGGAACACGTGCATTGACTTCAACACATATTCTCTTCGACTTTATTACTTCACAAATACTTTGTCTAATACATTTTTTGTGTGCGATACACATTTTGTCCGACGATGACTTTGTACTAGAGATGATACGTGAAGGGTGTTCTCTAGACTTAGTAAATCACAAGAACATCTTTCCGTTCCAACGGGTAGCCACACAGAATCAAGGGCAGTGTCGTATGAAGTAGGTAGGTTAAGATCAGAGTAAATTGATTTTGTCCACAGCGTTCGTTCTCCGGACCGCAGACACCTGCGGTCCGGAGTTTAACAAATAACTCAGCATCATTGAAGTTTATCCACAGAATTATCTCCGTGTTTGTGCTTCACAGTTCTCTTTGTTCTTTCTTTCATAAGACATGTTGGAGATTAGGGAATTGCTAACGCATTAACAAAAAACGGACGGTATGGATACCATAGTATCCATTTTCAGTTTAGAACGTTCCAGAATTGCTTCCTACTGCACTGTGTGTATTCATTCAATAGCTATTCGAAAGCAGATCAAAATAGTAGGAGTGGGACCAAAAAAACCATACCCTAAACATAATGATTTGCATGGATTCCGCTCCTGGCCAACCAAGCGTCTCCACACGTAAAAGTTTGAAGATCTTCGTGGACGATGGATACGAGGGATCGGATGTGAGAAGCGCTGGGATCTGCACAGTAGACGTGAAGAAGAACCGAATAAAATAAAACAAAATAAAAATTAAATAAATGTAAAATTAGGTACTATATCATTTTCATTATATTTTCATATCATTATGTTTATTCTATTGGATGTGTGAATATAGGAAACAGGTAGGTAGACTCAACGCAGGGTGCAAAATAGTTCGAAGTGCTGCCAGCAATGTGTTTGCATGACGGGTCGCAGTAACACACAGTAATTAGTAGCGAATATGTCATCCATACCTATTGATCGATGCAAAAATTCTTCTATAGTTCTCCATGTTCCCCTAAAAGCTCTCTAGTTATCGAAATAATTTTTTGATTGTCGAAAACTAACGACTCCGCACCCGACAAAAAATCGCTCGTATTCCATTCGGTGGGCCATAGTAGACGGAGTCCATCCGTTATGGGCTAGTGATGGTACGATTTTCATGAATAATGAGAATAATGGGTTTTATGGTACTGCATTTGGTGCATTAATTGTACTTCCGTCTGTTTTGAAGTAAATCGACTTGTTTTCCAAACAAAATGACGAAATCTCTGGCTGGCCCGGTCGAGGAAATAACTCCTAGTATAGATGACGGTTTAACCAAGAACACTTGCATATCAAATCGATGAGGTGAACTATTAGGACATGCAATTACAAGGATGCCGTGATATGAGCAGAACTAGAAACCTCAGTTTGGCTTCGAACCCGCGATTACTATTTCTAGGACCTCACATGCTCTCCACTACACGAACCGAGGCGTTTGGTTTGCCTTTCTCTCAGCCAGTTTTTTTTACTGTAACATGCCTCAGCAATCATCCGTCAGCAGGAATGATCTGGACAGCACAAATTGGCATTGAACCCAGTTCCGAGATTTGTTCGTATCTCACATCCTTGCCGTTGTATTTCGTATAATACTATTCTATGGAAAGATAACCGGCAGTTAATAAACTTTAAAATTATTAAGAGATGATGGGATCTTCTTTGAGTTTCGTCGTTGCCATTTATGATTCACACACTTTCAATGGGGCACCTTATTGGCATCAGGAAAAGCAGTGCTCCCTCCAACGGCAGCTTAGCGGCCACAGCGAGCCCATTTACTCCATCGGACATCGGCGCAGACTTGCGTGTAGCGTAGTGGCTCGAGGTGTATTGCGAAGCAAAAGTGGTTGCCGGTTCGATTCCGCGTCCTGGCTTCACCAAGCCTTCCATCCCTCGGGAGTCGGCAAACTGGCACCGGACTCCTCAGGCGAGGATAGCAGTGCTGATACTTCGGCAGGCCACCGCAAGTTATTGTATAGGCCGAATATGCATTCATTCACCTCTGATGACACCTATTGAAATCGAATACATCGCGTATCTTTTAATAGATCTTTCTACTTCTGTTCAGCAAACACGAGGTGCTATTTTATTTCTTTATTTACGCACAAGCTGACGTTTCGGCGGATTT